>BQNB010038793.1:32578-47749 GCA_026074375.1 Tanacetum coccineum | reverse complement strand
ATTAATACCCCCATATGTTTATCAAATGATCTCCATGTTATTTTGATCCAACTCAAATCGGGTCATTAGTTAGATTATAAATATCGAGCATGTAAAAGCTCAAGTGTAGGGGTACTTGTTATAAACCCCATGTTGTGATGTATTATGTTATTCGAAAAAAATAGCAACCCACCCAAAGTGTATTCGTATAAATAGTTAGCTAACCCTTCTACTCTAAATTCACCCAAAGCCACCTAAATATATCTCATCCGTTTCAGTTTCCATTCTATGTTATCTTACACCTACACCCCACAACCCTTTAAAAGACCTCTTAGATAGTAATGAATAATGCTTGCACCTAGCGGTGGAGGTTTGATCTTTTACCAAGCTTATGGTAATCTATATGCTATGACAGGTAATGAGTGTTGATTTTCTGTTTCCCCCATATGTTATAATTTATTATACAACCGAGTGAAAGAGATAATCCCAAACACTTATGTGAGGTGCTAGTATATACTTTCCGTGCTTTTAATTACGAGGTCTAGAAGGTTGTGTTGTAGAATACTTTTAAAGAGTAGGTAAAATGACCCCTCTTATTGTTATTGTGTAGATAGAAAATCCTATTTGCTTGAGGACAAGCAAATCCCAAGTGTAGGGGTATTTGATGAGGTGTCATTTTATACACTTTTTCGAGGTCGTTTAACCCCCTAAATCGTGCATTTATTCCCCAAATAGGTACTTAATCATTCCTTTTTAGGTATTTCACATTTGTAAGGCATTTGGAAGATTTACACGTGACTTGGGCTCATTTGGAGAAGAAACGGACAAGACTACGGACCTACACCAACATTGTATGATATCATATTTCATAGCCCGGATGCTGATTCTTGTATTTGGCTAGTTTTTAGAGAGAGAAACACATGGTGAGATATTTTCTAGAGAGAGAAACTCTATGTGTAATATGGAAATGAATAATTGACTAGCTTACCTCTTCCAAAGTTGGAAGAGGCTTTTATAGTTCTTACAATATACCGGGTATTAGTACCTGACTTAATACTAAAAGTCATACGATTAACTATTAAACTATGAACTATTATAAACAATAAATACACGGGGTGACCGAGTCTTTTTCTAATATCTAACAATCTCCCCCTAAGGGAGGTCACCCTTGAAAACACTAAACTTAAGCTCTTACAGCTCGTAGTCTTTTGATTCTTCATGTTACATCTAGTACATTGTTGTAGTGATCTTTTGATAACAATTGAGCTTGTTCACTTTGACTTGTTTTGATTGTGATCATGAGCTTTCTTGAGATCATCAGCCAAACATAATCTCTCATCATCTAGTAATCTATTACCTTCTTGTGCAATTGTAAAGAAGAATATGATATCAGAGTTTGCGGAAGCTTTGACACCTTTATGAGATCTTACATAACTTCATAACAAGTGTAGGTCGTGTCTGAGCATTAGGTTATGAACTTGACTCTACTGGTACAGGGTATTTCCATCTCCATCTTTAAATGTTCCTGTAATAAAATAGTTAGCAATAAAGAGAAAATTGATTTGAAAAATCAATTGATGTGATAATTATGAAAGTTTTTGTAACACATCGAGAGTTTTGATTGTTTGTCAAATGTTCAATAACCGTCAATTCTTATACTGGAACAAGTTTGATTCATGTAGAATCGCACCATCGTTTCTTTCCAGATTGACACAAGTTGATTCTTGTAGAATCGCAACAAGTCACTACCTAGAGCTTGTTTGATTTTGGCCTAGCAGGATTTTACCATTTCATTGTGAATACCTTCGTATCGCTCGGATGTTCTGGCTTATCATCAAGGATAATGCGTAGGATTCTTAAGATAACCTTGTTTCCATAGTGTGTGAAAGACAAGCAAATTATAGTAGTGTCCTAATGAGATTATTTGATGATCTCTTGGCTCTAGACTCGAAAGTGCACTTTGATATTAGTGATCGGGAGGCTGGAGCTGGACTGCAACCTTTTCAATACCGACTTACTCGGAAGTGAGTGAGACGGTAGATTGCATGTTTAAGTCCCGTGACAAATAAGACAGTTTCTTTCAAGGTAGAAAACTCGAATGGCTGGGAAGGGTTGTGCATTTGCATCACTGGAGTCCATGATGCGTCTTCATCGTCTGCAATCACTTGTGATTCTGACATAGCATATGTATTGACCCGGTTTCTGCCTAAGTGTATGGAGGGCTTCTTTCTTTACACCCTTTATCCGTACAATTCTTTTTCATTCTTCAACCCTTCAGGCCTTACGAGATCTTCATGACTAGCACCTGTGTTGGGTATATTTCCAGTACTAACTCCATCTCAGTCGGCACTTTTCCTTTGTTCTCACATTTACTCACTTTTATCAATACCTTAAGGACTTCTGTACTAGACTTAGTGGAATTGTCCCCTATGTTAGTCCCTCGGTTCTTGACAGGATCATAGGAAACGAGTACCTAACCCTTACCTCCTTATTAACTTCGATAAAGTAATACATGGTCAGTCTTTTGGTTTACAGTTCACCTTGCCATAAAATCTCGTTGAAATACTCAATCAGGTACTTATGAGCATAACTATCAATGTGTTTAGTACCCGCTCTTGTTTTGCATTGTCGAAAGCTTCCTTCTCAAATGTGCATAGGTATGCGAAAATGTTTATCACATTGGGTGGAGAATACAAATTGAGAACTTTGATGTATGATCATATTTTAGTGTAAAGTGTGTATGGACATATAAATGCTCCACCTCAATCGTTTCATTGATAGGGAATGTGTTAGTGTCAACTATGATAATTTTGAAAGATTTTTTCGTTAAACTCAAAAACCTGGTTTTTTAAGTTTAATGAAAAACTCATGAAAGATGTAACATTTCGTATTTTCAGGTCAATTACGACGTCATCTATTTTAATAATTTTTTTTTTCGTCGCGTTTACTTTTAATTCTTATTATATAGTAAAATCGCGTAAACTAAAAATCAACAATTAACGTAAACGGACACCAAACAAATTAAAGTTTTCGTCAAACAAGCAATATATTATTTTTACGAAAGTATTAATTAATTTTTTTTATATTTTATTTTTTTATTGGTTACGTGACACGTTTACGTTTCACAATTAAATACGATTAGACATTTTCGGAACCACTAAAATTTATCTACGCTTCAACAAATACTCATTTTTATTTTCAATGCCCAAAGTTTTATAAAATTTTACCCATGTTATAATTTCTAGTCACATTATACATAAGAGATATCAACCAAGACTTACATTTTTCAAGTTTACACTTAAATGCTTAAGCTACACTTTTAAATATTTCAAGTACATAAGAATTAGCACATAAAATATCCAAGACACAAAAAAAATGACCAACTTATGCTCCCTCCCCACAAATATACGGCACAACAAGGACCAAGGAAATACAAAGATATTTTCTAGTAAAAAAACATACTCCTTGAAAAGTTCTCATACTTTTCTAGTCTTGACCAAAGACATCCTTAAGACCCTCTTTGTGTCTTTGACTTGTCCAAGAAATATATAATTCCTTAGCTAGTGTAATTAAACACATACATACTCATTTACTTGGTAAAAACTCACACAATTCTCCTTTTTCCCCCTCCTAGCCCACGTCCCATATTAAACCATGAGAACAAATCATAAGTTTTCATTTTATTAAACATACAAAGGAATCATGGGTATTATCTAAGGTATTTGGAAGAGTTTTGGAAGCTAGGGTTTCATTTGGAGTTTTGATTAGTTTTCATCATCATCTTGCTCTTCTAAGGTCATTTAAAACTTTGAGCTTTTCAATACTTTATTTACATATTATACATACTAGTTATCTTGTTAATCACCACTTAGGGTTTTGTTTTTCATAAGCTTACAAAATTAAGTGATAAAATAATATTTTAGTTAAACTATTTATGTATATTAGTTTATATAGTAAGTTCTTAAAATATAAAGGTCATTATCTTGGACAACTTGGATAGGATGGTACTAGAGGACTTGTTGCAAATTAACTAAGTTAAAAACTTATAAAAATAACTTTATACACATTTTTATTAAATATTCTCAAACTTACTGTTTTAAATTCAAAAACTAAAACATTTATTTTATATTTTATTAAAAATACATGTTACAAGGATCGTAAGCATATAAAGAACTCGAAAATCCGAGTTATAACGAAAAAGTTACGCTAATCGCAAGTTTACGATAAAAAAGTTATTTTTATAAAAGTTGTTTTTATAAAAAACTGACTACTATTCATAACAGTAGGCTGATGGAAAATATTTTAGATAAATAGAACTTTTAATTACGAAGACGGGCTCGAAAGAATCACTAAAATCGGAGTTAAAACGAGTAAGATACGACGTTTCAAAAATTTGACATAATACATATAAAAGCTGTGAACCGTGCACCTTTCAGCAGCGGCTGAAACTGCGTTTTCGAGGGTCTTCGGGTCCGATTGAGTCGAAGTGTAAAACTACAAAGTTGTTCGGAACGACATTTTACATAACTGTCAATTTTCATAAATTTTAGATGATATGATTTTGTAAATAGAACATTTTTCTGACATGAATAGTGGTGGTTAGTTTTTTAAAAAAAAATTTACGAACATTGTAGAATCACTCATATAATATATATACAAGTTTTAACGTTATAAATATTATTTTACATAACGATTAAACTACTTATGCGATAACATTATACGAATAATAAAAACATTAAACCAAGTGTTTTTTAACAAATAAATAAATAAATGGACAAGTATAGTATTTTTATTTACGAGTACAAATACATGGATATTATTTGACAAATACGATTTGAATATCGTTTCGACTTATAAATTAAACAAAAAGATTAGTTGGTTGTTGTAACAGTATAACTTGGATTGTTTTACTTTATTATAATACATTCTCTACTTATTCGACTTGTATTTAATTAGTTGCTTTCGTCTCGACCGTGACTATGTTTTAACTATTCGATATTCATTTGTCCATTTACCTAGGTGAGTTAGAGTCTCGCATTTCAAATCTTTTCACAATGTTTTATAAAACCGCGAGGGGAGAAATACTATGCTGTTTTACTAATAAACTTATTGAGTTCTATAGTAAGCGTTACATGATTTTTTTTACTAAGTTATGATTTGTTTACTACATGATTTGAGATCGTGAATACCTAATATTTGAAAAACCTGTGAATTTTAGACATGATTGTTTTATACAGGACTACAAGGTGTTTACAAAGTGTATGCTATCCAGATTAATTGCCTGATATTATTGCTAAGTTGCCTTATTGCCGTGAAAGGGTCATATACTTTTATGGAAAGGTTATTGCGATTGTAGTAAGCGCGAGTGTTGTGGATAGTTCTATCGGGACTTGACCAATCCCCACCTTTCTTGGTCATAGTTTGATCACAGTGCATTTTAACATTGAAGAGGTGGTCCGGGTGTTGGCAAGCATCTTATATTACGATTGGGGCAAAAATTAGTTTGGCTTCGGTGTTCATTGAGCTTAGTGCAATAATTCTATGTTATATATTTTGACCTTGGGTGAATGTGGTTTTCCTTGGTTCTACCTTTTTGTTTTTTGGACTTCGGGAATACGTACTTGTCCACAATTAGACTTCGGATCTTGTGGTCACTATGAACATTTCTAAATTTATTAATCACTACTTGGATTTCGGATGGGATTTCGGAAATAACACTTTTAAAGGTTTTGTAACGTACCTTTTCTTCTGAAATATTTCTTTAAATTATTTCAACTACTGCTTTTTATTAAACCTATGAATTTTTTTGCACACAAACATTATTGTTGACGTTTTAGCCATGTATTTTGAGGTTACGATTTCGCTAGTGGAGCATTGGGGAGCATTCGAAGACACGCTGAGGATATACTATTTTTGAGAGGCTTAATATCTTGTATGTCCAGTTCGACAACGTTTAAAAGAAAGTGTTTTCTTATTGGCAATTTTTATATGGTGATCTTGTAAACTCTGATTTTTAATATATACGAATGTGAAATTTATTTAATGTCCCTTTTGAGGTCGTTTTTCTGGGACTTATGTGCGTTATGGAATATGATGTGCCACACCAATGTTACTATTTCCGCTGCCGACGATTTTGGGGTGTGACAAAAGATTCATACACTAACACATAACATCAAATTCTATACAAGTTAGAATGTACAAGATGTATGTTGCATTACCGATGATATTGATCTTAATCATTCACTTCTCTTGATTAGTTGGTAGCCAATATCTCTGAGTCTTCCACTAATGATGCATTTCGGAGATTTCTGAACTTTAAACTTTTCTCCTAATTATTCTCGATGACCTGTAGGTTTTTGTAGTGGAGGTGGTGGTGGTGAAGTGTTGATGTTGTATCAGTTGTCTCTGTTACGCTAGAGGGAACATCAGCTGATGCAGTGAGAGCTCTGAAGATTTGGTTCCTTAGCTTCTTTTGTCTCTCCAAGACCCGGTTACACTTTCCAATCGGCACCCAGACATTAAATTTGAACAACACTCTCCCCCTTAATCGATGACCCGTTTTCTATTGAAAGAGTTGTAGTCATTGATTGAGTGTCAAATTGTCCGGATTGATTTTCAAACAACACTTTTTTACCACCCGTGGTTTAACACAAATTATTTTGAGAATCCAATAAGAAAATTATTTGGTTTTCAAACAGGAATGACTCTCTTCGAATTAAGAAAAATGCACTGAAACGTACATTAATCCCAAATTGCATGGATATAAAGTAATCCTATGCTCGAGTAAAATTAATTACCCGTTGTTAGGAACAGTTGTCTTTCAGACGACAATCTTTCTTCAAATGAGAACCGGGGTTGCAATTTTTAAGTAATTGCAAAACCATTTTGTAATTCATACATGATTAAAATATTTAACATAGTCTATTTTTATGTTACTTATGTACAAGGATACAAGAGGACACTTCACTTTTACTCATCATCTTCCTTCTTGAAGGCGTTTGAGTGGTTTCAGGGTGTTTAAAACTCTTTCCCAAGTCGGGGGAGTAGAAATCGAAACGCTCTCTTGGTAAAGCTTTTGTGTGGATATCTGCCAGTTGATAGTTTGTTTCACGAAGTAGAGTTCAACCACTCCATTTTCCACTTGCTCTCGAAATGAATGGTGTCGTTATGTCGATGTGCTTATATCGTGAGTGGCTGGACATTGTTGCAGCTTAAGCAATGGCACTTTAGGTTTTCACAGTACAGAGGAATAGCTTATTGAACAGAAAGCCGTAGTTTTTTAGACTGAGATTCATCCAAAGGATTTGAGCAACAACATCAGACATTGCAATGCTATTCGCTCTGTTGTTGAGATGGCCGTGCTTCTTTTCTTCTTTGATGACAGCAACAATCTATCTCCAGAAACTGGAGCACTTCACGACGTACTTCTTCTCGAATTCCGGACATGCCCGCATGATCGCATTGCATAGCTGTTAGTGACCGTAAACAATGTCCTTGGATACCAAAGACCCTTTTAATGGTTTCCTTTTAGTACCGAAAGATACGTTTGATTGCTTCAAGGTGCTTTTTGGTAGGCTTTGCTTGATACCTAGCACACATGCACACAACCGGATTACAAGGTAGGGTCTACTGGCTGATAAGGTACTATTAGAGCCAACCATTCCTCTTAATCGAGTTTGGTCAACTGGAATCCCATGAGATCCTCGTCCAGTTTCAATCGTCCACCATTGGTGTATCGACAGGTTCAGATAGAGTAGATCCATTCCATATTCGTTAAGGTTTCGAGCAGCATATTTTGCTTGTTATAAGATGCCTCTGGGACTTTGAGACGACTTGTAGTCCTAGAAAAATGACTTTCATCCCCATCATTGGTCATCTGAAAAATTTGGAGTTCATTTCCTTTGAGGAAAATATGTGACACGCATTTGATCTGTGAGGCAAAAATGATGTCATCTACGTAATTTTGAACCAAGTGAGAATGTGTGTGCTGATTTGCGTGTGAATTAGCGTTGGGATCCACGACACCCTTGAAGAAATTGTGGGCCAACAGGAACTTTGAGAGTGTGTCATACCACGCCCCTTTGGTGCCTGCTTTAGCATAATGAGCTTTTTTCAGACGTTACACGTGAGTAGGGATTATCCTGGTCTTCAAATCCTTTAGGCTTGACTGACAAAGACTTCTTCTTGAAGATCACCATTCAGAAAAGCAGTTTTGACATCCATTTGATAGATGATCATATTCTTGGTTGCGGCATTGGCAATGAAGATTCTGATGGTCCTCTATCGTGCACTGGAGCAACGATTCTTCAAAATCAATTGCTTCCTTCCTGACGATATCCTTTGCAACCAACCGAGCTTTATAAATTTTTTCAGTACATCACCATTATCATCAAGTTTTCACTTTGTAGATCCACTTGAGAGCGAATACCATAAAAACATCGATTTGAACGAGGTTACTAATTCCCATACTTCAAGACAATCAAATTCGTGAATTTCATTTGATGGTCTTGAACAGCAGTCTTTATTCACGGCCATTTTGAAGTTCTTCTTGGGTTCGACTTTTGGACAGTTCGTTGGAAACTAGGCACCATAAGCATCGGTATGCTACTGTTTTCTGGTAGATACAGGACGGAGAAGGATTACAACGTATTTTAACTGAGGGTGATCCTTGGTCCATTTTCTGAGATGATCCGGTGGGTTAACTACTTGGTTGGGTTAGCTAAACTAACATCCCTGACTCCCCCCCCCACCAAAAAATGATGGGATCAGGCACTAGGGTCTTCCTGCAACAGGGTTAACTAAGATGAAGGTCAGCTTGAGTAATTGAGGTGTCTTTGATAGTTGGTCCAGCTGCAACACCTTGAGGAAAGACTGGAGGATGCACTTGTGAGGATGACAGTGAATGACTTGTAGAAGGTGCATCTTGAGCAATCGTTGTAGAAACAGATGTATTTGTAGAAACAATTGGAGCGTTAACAACAGTAGCCGTAGGGACTGGTTCACTATCTGTAGATTGATCAAAGTATTCATCGAACATCGGTTGGAATAAAATCTCCAGATCTTTATCTGTTGGTGGAATGTATGTAGTTGCAGGGACAGGCGATGGGGCGAGCCCTGAATTGAGTTGTCCAGGGGTCATCATGATAGGCTCGGGTCCTGAACTGATGCGTACAGGAGCCATTCATTCCTCTAAATCGAGTTTTGAACAGCCTGAGTCCAGATACCAAAGGATGATCTGTACCACCTGCATTTGAAAATAGTCGAATTTGGAGGGTTTGGAATTTTGGGCGATCCCAATTTATGTCTTGGGGTTCATGTGATTTTGCTGACATAGTAGTGTACATGTCACAGGAAGCTAGTTACAAGGGCCACAGTTCTCCAAGGCAAATTTTTCTTTCCAGTGGGTCTCCATTGATAACACAATTAAGTTTTCGTTGAGGTGAATTTACTTTTCCTGTGGGTCTCCATTGATAACAACATATCAGCAAATTGTTTACCCGTTGCTTTCTAAACCCTGCTGTCTTGTTCAAACTGTTATTTGATCTAGTTCTGCTTTTGGTTGCCAAATCTGCTTGGTCTTGTTCAAACTGTTATCAGATAGTTTGCCTTTTGGTTTCCAAATCTGCTTCCCTTTATTCAAGACAAATTTTAACAGTGTGGGTAGAATTGCACAAAGCTCAAAATATTGAACAACACACTTTTCATGATTTGCAGAATTCAAAATTTGTTACATCGTTTTGCAAACCGATTCAGAATTCGTAATAATTACAACATGCTTAGTGTTAATGTAGAATCAACTCGATTCACTTTTGTCCAAACTTACTAATTTGTTATAGGATGGTCTTCTACTTTCTTGTTATTCACACTCTTAGCTGGCAGGATCCTATTGTGCTTTGTATTGCTTCTAGGCTTTGATCCGCTTGCACGAGTGGAACTGCTTAATCCTGTAGAATGAATCACAGGGACATTAGTCTGTTGAACTTTCTGGTGCACTTTGTGTTTCTGTGTGTTACTAGATGAAGTTCCTGGTTTATCATTTAAAGTAACTTGCTTTTTCCTAGTTACAGGGGTAGAAGGAGCCTTGTTATCTCTTTCATTGAAACTTTTTGGGCAAGTGCCAATGACATATTCTAACAATTCCTGAGATAACTTAGTGTATTGACAAGCATAGTTAAGTGCATTATCCAGTGGTTTAACTACTCTAGCTTCCTCTACAATCTCCCTAACTGTTTCTACACTCTCCTTAAGATGGTTGATATAGGTTAAATGAGCATTCCTATTGTTCTTAAGGCGAGGAGGGATTGGTTCTACATCTATGGCATACATACCAGGAGCAAGAACTTTTGTTTTGACAGAACTTCTAGTGGCAACTTTCAAATTGCCTTCTAATTGAGCCTTTAGATCCTCAATCTGTGTTAACAAGGAAGATGTCTGTTCATTAGTGCTAGTGCGCGTGATCTTAATAGACTCAAACATTTCCTTGTAATGCTGCTTAACCTTTTCTATTTCTGCTCTTAAACGCTCATTCTGTTCAAGAAGATCAGTGACATCGTTAGCATTATAAGGCTCACAACTTCTGTCATTCACATTAGAGACTAGAACTTTCAAGTCTCTAATCACGTTGTCCTTTTCTTGAATCTGATGTTCCAGATTCTTGATCTTAAAGAATGAGTTAAAATCAGGAGCTTCCTGTGATGCTTGTGATTTTTTATTATCAAAACTTTCTTGAAGATGTTGATACTTTAATTGCAAATTTAGGTATTCCCTTTCAAGTTTTGAAATATGTTTTGACTCATTATGAACTTTAGACATCTCAGCTTCAAGATCTAGACAACGTGATTTTTCCACATCAAACAACAGTTGATTCGACAAACAATTAGCAATCAGATTCTCATTTTCAATGAGAAGGTTTTTCTTTACAATTTCAGCACATTGCTTGTCCACGACATTCTGATCCACCTCATCTGACATTTGATCAAAAATTTCTTCCATTACTTTAACTTCTTTAAAGAGGGCCGTTTGAACTCCTGCAAAGTGTTCTTTAAGAGTTTTGAAAAATGGAATAACTTCAGTGAGGTAACATCTTTTTGTTTGTTCAAAACCTCTTTCCCCTTCTGTAACACCTGTTGGGGTGATTCTCTTTTTGCAAGTTTTGTCAAATTCCGTAAAAAGTTGTGTGAGTACATAAAGATTAATCTTCACTTGACTTTTAGTTGGAAGAACTCTGGGGACAAGCTTGACAGGAGTATTGGGTGGATACACTGTCAATGCTGAAAGTGGTTTTGGAACTGAGGTCTCAGCCTTTTTCCTGTCATTATTATCTATGGACCAAAATATCTGTTCTGGGGTCAGATTTCTTTGTGGAGCAAAGGTTGCAAGAAGGTTCTCCTTCGAGTAATCTGGGGGGGCAATCCTAACTTTATTTTCCACACATTGAGGGCTTTGCATTTTCTCCATCATTCTTTTCCTAGTTATCTCAGCCATATCACGAGTGTCCTCTGAGTCATGCACAACAGGACGTGCATGATTGGACATGACTAATACATGACCATTATAGAGGGCTGGTTGAACTTGCTTTGCACGGGTGAGACATAAGGGATTTTTGTAGCCTATCGCTACCTTGTTCTTTTCATCATAAAACGATTTTGGTTTACATATCATGTGAACCGTTTGTACAGATTGATCTTGTTTGTATAATCTATCTTCAACCTTTTCTTTTAGCCTTTTAATGTCTAAAAACTCTTCAAGGAATTTGTCTTCTTTTTGTTTAAAATCCTTTTTCAAAATGATCGCTTCTTCCCTCACTATCTTATGATGGTTAAGAGTAGAACGAAGTTGCAATTGTGCAGAATGAAGTTCCGATTTTAAAGAAGTTTCTTTTCGATTTCGGTCAGAGATAATTATTCTCATTTGTTCATCAATCTTTCGTTCTCTATCAGTTAATTCAAACTTAGCCCGTTGTTCATACACCCCGACCAGTTCCTTATATCTCGCAAGTTCAGAAGTCAATGTGTCATCAACTACTTTAACCTGCTTATTTGCTGACATACTTTGGACACCTTGTTCATTTATTTGATCGAGAATTGACATGAATGCATCATTTCGTACAGAAGATACATTACTTTGTACAACATGTTCTTCGTTGTCTTCCACATACTAATCATACAGAATAATATTACTATCACTCGTATAGTCAGCATCAAAGTCAACAACGGAGTTGTGTTGTACATCGCTTTGCATCTCGTGTACTTCATGATACTCATCCATATGATCTACAAAGGTATCATGATCTTGTACCTCAAACGGAGTATTCGAGTCATATGATGGCCCGGCTTCATCGTAGATTGGATCTTCAGATGAAAGATTTACCATGAACATGGTCTGTGTGGTAGGAGCCTCATCAACATCATATTCGAATGCATCGCATTGAACAGTTTCAAAGACATGGTCCACATTGAGTGCCAAACCATCCACATCTTCATCAAAATTGGTGACCTGTTCTCCTATAAGAAATAACAACTGCTCTTTATCCAGTATATCACCATTCTCATGAGCATTCATAAGCAGCATCTTGTCTTTGAAGTAGTCTGAATCCTGAGGACGCTTTGGTTTGTGGACATTTCGGCTATGTAGCCCAGATTCCCTTTGCCGTTGTTAGCACATAATGGTTTAGTTGACCACACCCACCCCCCCCCCCCACCCCCTCCCCCCCCCCCCCCCCCCCACACCCCTATACACACAAGAGTTTGCATGCTCTCTGGTCAGTGCTTATAAGAATTCTTCACTGACAGCAGTCCTAACCATGTATTACTCTAAGACTCTGCAATCAGCTTCTGTAAACACACCCATCATAACACAACCCTGCATATGAATCAGTATTCTAACCTTGACTGTACAATCCTTTAGTAGACTATCAATTCCTCATCATGTACAGACCATCCACATATCCCAATCCATACGACGCCACGCTATTCCCTAAAACGGCACAAGCGCAATTCTGTCCAAACAAACACTATCGAAAGAACAAAACCAATCTTTGCACTAACGTCTATGAACAAGCATGTCACCATCATCACATCACTCCGCAGACACGCTTCATCACTGCGTTTCAACGAAATTCGTATACGGTGAAACTTATCCACACCCGAGAATCCCGTCGCTCACGACATCTCCTTAAAGAACTTACACCCAACGTTCGTTTCATTTCCAAAACGGCAACGATCTGCTATTTGAGATGAGGCTTGAACGTCTATGCAGGGATGGTGCCCATAGTAAAAACTTCTCTGTGTTCTTGGGAGACAGTCTATCGATACTACTCTTATGTGCCGTTGCATTACTTCTCATGTAAAACTGACTGCATCGTCTGCGATATACCATGAGTGATCCACCTATTTAGCTCTACAACGAGCTATTATCAACTCTACAAGATTTGCGCATGTGTTGAACTCACCTGTGAGGACTCTTTTACGGTCGCTTGCTGTCTCTTTTCGTTGCGATCGGGTTTTATGTCCCCCCTTCCCTTGACATCCTCTCGGCTAAGAATTGTGTTTAGACTCGTGTGATAGCTTGTAGATTGAGATATATGATAGCACTGTGCTGTGTGGAGACGATAATCTTGATAGCCATTAGTTGGGTAGTTAATACAAGCATATGAGGTTAACTTACTTAGTGTTATCCAATGATTGTTGGGTATTTCTTTTATAAGCTAGGTATGTAGCATGTTTTGCCTATGCAATCCACCCCTAAATTGCGCGGTTTTCCTTTTTGAAATCATGTCTAGCTTAAGTAGCAATTTGTTCATGAAACAACCTTCTGCCGATGGTACCCTCGCGTTTTCAGTATTCTGGGGGTCTCTAAACAGCTCTTCTTATCACATAAACTACTCTTTGTCGCATGACTCGCTAGGAGTATTAGCGTTTTGGAAAAATAAAAAGTGAGCCTTCTGCATTTATAAAATGATTTTCTGCTAAAGCTAATAGCTTATCGAGTGTTTGACAACAATTATGCACAAAATTTTAAGATGCATTAACTTTTTAGGCACAAAACAGAAGTCGAACAATCTCAGAGCATCTCCAATGCACTAGTTTTCAATGATTTTTTACTATTTTGAAAAGGTTTTTACCATTGTTTTAAAAGCTTTTTGAAAGGCTTTTTATGAATGACTTGCTAAACTAAAAGCTATTGCTAAAAGCTTTTCCCTCTCACACTATTGTATTTTATTATTTTTATTAATTTATGAGAAAAACTTTATAAAGACTTTTAAGCATTGGAGTGATGACTTTGAATTGAATTTTAAGAGAATAAAATATTATAAATAAATAGGTAATTAATGCAAAAAGTCTTTTGAAAACTATAGCATTGTGGATGCTCTTATATTCTTCTAAATAAAAGTTACAGTAACGAACAATGTTATATTAGTTAGTTATGTTAATTTTAGATTAAGATACTCTAAAGTTGTGTAACTAAGGGGGAGTTGAATAGTTTATCGGTTAATTATTCGTTTTAAAACTTTGCTTATAAAATGGTTTGATTCGAGTTGTATGTCAATCAATCAACAATATGAATCACAAGTAAACTATCTAATGCAATGAACTAAATAAACAATAACAATATAAAGAGATAAGAAAAGAAACGATCAAACCAAGACACCAAGATTTATAGTGGTTCGGCTACGAAGCACCTCTTTGCCCTACTCCACTCCCCGAGTACTCAACTCGAGATTTCACTACGTCAACAAGCTCCCTTTAGGCGGAGAAAACCGTTTACACGTCGCTTACTTTCTTTTCACACTAAGCTAGATGTCAAGTCCTAATCTTAGCTAGAATCAATCTAAGACTTCACTAAGTCTTTATACACTCACAAGATATATACTCTTGGATTGACACACAATCCAATATACACAAATACACAATTTACACTATTGGATCTACACACAATCCAATTTACACAACACAACAAAGAAAATATAATGAAGATTTGTGATCTTGAGGATGAGAAAAAAGAGAAAAAAGTAGATCTGAGAAAATTCGTGGCAAGAGGGTCTGTTTTTCAGATGGGGTGGCCCAGTATTTATAGAAGACAAAAAAGAGCCGTTATGCTGGCGGCGGTCCCTAATATATAAGGGGGCTGCAGGCCTATAAGGGGGCAAACGTAAAGTACGCTCTTCTTTTTGTCTTTTGGTGGGGAAGGTGT
>BQNB010038793.1:0-32371 GCA_026074375.1 Tanacetum coccineum | reverse complement strand
AGAAAAGAACATAAAGAGCATTTAAAGATTATTTTGGGGTTACTCAAAGAAGAGAAGTTGTATGCCAAATTCTCAAAGTACGATTTTTGGCTTGATTCGGTATAATTTCTCGGTCACGTGATCAATAGGGAAGGAGTTCACGTTGATCCCTCCAAAATTGAAGCCATCAAGAATTGGTCTACACCTTCAACACCAACCGAAGTGAGATAATTTCTGGGTTTAGTTGGACATTATAGAAGATTCATCGAGGGGTTTTCTTTAATTGCCAAACCACTTACTAAACTAACCCAGAAGAACAAGAATTATGAATGGGGTAAAAAAGAAGAAGCAGCCTTCCAGATATTGAAACAGAAATTATGTAGTGCGCTAATATTAGCGTTACCCGAAGGATCAGAAGACTTTGTCGTATATTGCGATGCATCTATTAAAGGTTTTGGATCGGTGTTAATGCAACAAGAGAAGGTGATCGCTTATGCTTTACGCCAATTAAAGAAGCATGAAAAGAATTATATGACTCACGATTTGGAGTTGGGTGCCGTAATTTTTTCCCTACGACTATGGAGACATTACCTGTATGGAACAAAATGTGTTGTGTTCAAAGACCACAAAAGTCTTCAATACATTTTAGACCAGAAGGAACTCAATATGAGGCAACGCTGATGGATTGAATTATTACGCGATTATGATTGTGAAATCCGCTATCATCTCGATAAAGGTAATGTCATGGCAGATGCTCTTAGTCGGAAGGAGAGGGAAAAACCAATAAGGGTTTGAGCTTTAGTTATGACAGTTTATCCTGACTTGTCTGAAAGGATACTTAAAGCTCAGACTGACGCAATGAAGAACAAATATGTAAAGGTAGAAAACCTGGGAAGATTGTTGAAGTCGATATTTGAAATTCGTTCTGATGGAATTCGATACTTCAATAAATGAATATGGTTACCTTTGTTCGGTGGATTACGAGACCTGATTATGCACGAGTCACACAAGACAAAGTATTCGATGCATCCTGGTTTCGATAAAATGTATCAAGACTTGAAGAAGCTTTATTGGTGGCCGAATATGAAGGTCGATATTGCCACCTACGTAAGTAAATTCCTGACTTGCGCCAAGGTAAAAGCTGAACATCAGAAGCCGTCAGGTTTACTCCAACAACACGAAATCCCCGAATGGAAATGGGAGAAGATAACTATGGATTTCATTTCTGGTCTTCCGAGAACCCTAAATGGTTATGATACGATTTTGGTTATTGTCGATCGGTTAACTAAGTCGGCTCACTTCCTGACGATAAAAAAGACTGATAGTATGGAGAAATTAACTCAGTTGTATTTAAAGGAAATTGTTTGTAGACACGGGGTGCCCATATTAATCATATCAGATAGAGATAGCCGATTTGCCTCAGGATTCTGGAGATCACTTCAGAATGCCTTAGGAACCGAAGTAAATATGAGCACTGCCTACCACCCAGAAACAGATGGGCAGAGTGAGAGGACAATTCAGACTTTGGAAGACATGTTGAGGGCGTGTGTCATCGATTTTGGTAAGAATTCGGATCGACATTTACCTTTAGTTGAGTTTTCTTATAATAACAGTTACCATGCGAGTATTAAAGCCGCACCTTTCGAAGCACTCTACGGAAGGAAGTTTAGATCACCTATTTGTTGGAGTGAAGTCGGAGATAGTCAACTTACGGGGCCAGAATTAGTTCGAGAGACTACGGAGAAGATCATGCAAATAAAAAACCGCTTATTGACCGCTCATAGCCGTCAAAAGAGTTATGCGAACGTAAGACGTATACCAATGGAGTTTAGTGTGGGGGATATGGTTATGTTAAAGGCGTCACCATGGAAGGGTGTGATTTGTTTTGGTAAAAGAGGGAAGTTGAGTCCACGATACATTGGGCCGTTCAAAATAATCGAGAGGATTGGTCCTGTGGCGTACAAATTAGAGTTACCTGAGAAACTTCGTGGGATTCATAATACGTTCCATGTCTCTAATCTCAAAAGGTGTCTAGCAGACGAGAATTTGATTATTTCGTTTGAAGAGATTCAACTCGACGACAAGTTGCACTTTATAGAAGAGCCGGTTGAAATTATGGATCGAGAGGTAAAGAGACTCAAGCAAAGCCGAATCCCCATCGTTAAAGTTCGTTGGAACTCGCGGCGAGGTCCGGAGTTCACGTGGGAACGAGAAGACTTCTTTAGAAGCAGATATCCGCACTTATTCTCGGACAAGAAAAAGGCGAGTACGAGGAATCAAGCACCGGGTCGGCGCTTTCGTAAGGGGAGGAGGATGTGAAACCCCGTATTTTAAGGTCACTACTTAATTTAAATTAATAGTTAAATCTTGAAATTTTAATTATTTATTTTATCTTCTTAAGCGATTTTTAATAAAATCGTCAATTTTAAAAATCCTCGCGAGAAATTATAAAATATTTCGTTCGTCATGTCAATCGAGAAATCACGAATGTCGAATTTTAACCGTTAGAATATAATTATTATTATTTTTTTTTAATTATATTTGTCATCTTTTATTTTTATTAATTAAACTTAAACTTTTATATAAAATATATATATATATATATATATATCGGGTTAAATAAAATTTGGGCCGAGGTTTATCACTTAATATAACAAGGTTAATACAAAAACTAGCCCAATTGAGCCCTCTCTACCCCTATATCCGGCGGCACAAACAACCCTCCCAACTCTTTTATAAAATTTAAGCCCACTTTCCCCTTATTTTTATCAAACCGAGTTATAAGCCCAACTACACCCCTCATATTTTTTTATATAACCGAATAAATATACAAAGATACACTCCTAGTTTCCAACGACTCAAACTTTGCTCTCTGTCTCTCTTCAGTTCGACACCAACCAGCCCAACATCATCATCATCCTCAATCAATCACCATTCAAATACATTCATTCCTACTCTAAAACCCTTATAAATTTATCCCTAACATCCTATATCAATCACAACCCACCATGCATTGAATCTTCAAGAAAATGTGATTTTATAAAAATCAATCATTTCCAACAATATGGGTTATTAAGAAGAAGAGGATTTTGGGTTATTCTTGTATTATTGAATTATCATTGTAAAAAAATATATATATATTAAGGTTTTGGTGTGGGTCTTGGCTGCCGTGAATGAGAGCAAGCAAAACCATAATGGTTTTTGCTTGAATCATCTTCTATTATCAATCATTCTACTTGTAAGTTAAACCCTTAATTTCCTACTTTGATTCTTGTAACTATTTATATGTTATAAAATTTCATTGTTGAGAATCCTTGTGAGTATGGGTAAAATATGTTATTGAGGTTAATTGAATGATTTAGCACATTGATAATGTTGGTTGGGTTAGTTTAAGAGTGTGGTATATGTTGGTGATGCGAGAATTTGCCGATTGAAGAGTGATATTAGGTAAGAGCTAGACCAGAAAGTTAGGGTTAGCATGGGAAAATTTGTGTTGCGATTGGACAAGTTTCGACCTAGGAATAGCGTAGGCCTTCTTCATAGCTTCGCGGCGCTAATTCGCGCGACTTGTAACTCTTAAAAACGAATCCTAGGCGCTAGTTTGAAGTTAGAAAAACTTTCGGCAAAAATTCTGCATACTCTGTTTTGAATCCGAAATTTAGGCAGACTTTAGGAGGTCATAACTCGGTCATGCCGATAGCAATGATAGATTTGCAGGACATTTTAGATAACTACGTCGAATGTACTTTCCAACGAACTAGGCCTCATCGAATTTCATGGATTTTAAGTGGGTCAAAAGGCAATTGCAAACCTGGGTGCCAAAACTGGGTTTGCTGTCCTGATTTTCAGCTGTAGTATTGGGCTGTGCAGGCGGGTCAAAACATCATATTTTTCGACGAAATTTAAACTGGAAGTTACCCATGATATGTGTGACCTCCTGGAATTTTTCCAGATTTTTGTGAATTTTTTTGAAGAGTCATTTGCTGTTCTACTTTTGCTAAGTTCCTGCAGAATCAAAGTTAGGCATATTTCATTGCATCATTGTTTGTGAATTGTTAAGGTGACCATGGAATATAATGCCAATCATAGTGAGTTGTCACTACATATAGGTAATTAGATATAAGAGTTGGTCAAGAGGTGAAGTCAATTGGTGTTCATTAGGCATTGATTAGTAACTAGGAAAATTTGGCAAATTTCCAATAATGCAAGATTAGAGGTTTTATAAGTTATCAAGGATTCTTAACGTTGAATTTTTGGACATATAAGATTATAAATATATGTTTATCATGTATTATGATATATATAAAAGTATGCATATATTATTATTGCTTGGTTCCTAAAACATGGTTTATTATTTTTATAGGTCGGGTTTAACTTGTCGCTTCCTTCTTTTTCACGTGATTTCTCGGTTGGCACTTCTTTTCACGGTGAGTTCATAGCCTCGCCTTTCTACTTCCTTGTTTTCTTAAAAACCCGCGAGGGGGATGCATGCTTTACTTTTTAAAATAGAACACAAATAGTTTTCCGTATGCTGGACCCGAATAATATGCTTATAATTGAGTACCTATCGCTAAAGACCCTAATATCGTGGAACCGTCAACTGCCTGTGATGGGTGGACGCTATGGTAATAAATAGGCCTATGGGGTGACTCCCCGTCCGGGGTATGAATCCTTTTGGATCACCCACTTGTAACGGATATATTATCTGAGATGTATAGGTATAAGGCGATAATACCTCATCGAAAGGGGCAAACTATATTGTATGGTCAAAGGTTTCGGTTGCCACGGGCTCAATGCATAATTATATATAAAACTTGTTTGATCCACAAGTTTCTTCAATGATTAAATGTTTGTGTTCTAATCTTACTGTTTCATTAAACCTATGAATTTCACTCAACGTTTGTTGACTTTTTAAGCATGTTTATCTCAGGTAATCAGGGCTAAGGACTTGGAGCTGGAATGAAGAGGAGGAAATGGCGCGTGCAAATGTTTTTGTTAAATTATAAAATTTCCATTCCTCGAACAATGTTTTTACCTTTTGTTAAGACGGGTTGTTATGTTTATGTTTGATTGGGACCAAACTGCACTCTGAAACTTATATTTTGGAATGGAAATGTTTATCAACGTCTCTTTATGAGTCGTTCTATATAATTATGACTGTTGTACTTATTATTAACACCCCATTATCGGACCCGAATATAGTGTAAATTTGGGGGTGTTAAATACCTACTACATTTTGGGCTGAAGTAGTTAATATTGCTTGTTATGTTTAGAATAGGGTTTTAGTGATCAAGCCTCACAACAAGACACCTTATGAACTATTACATGGTAGACCACTTAGTATAAGTTTTATGAGACCTTTTGGGTGTCTTGTAACTTTCTTAATACCTTAGATCTCCTAGGCAAATTTGATGAGAAGGCTGATGAGGGGTTCTTTGTTGGATACTCTATAAATAGCAAGGCTTTTAGGGTATTTAACACTAGAACTAGGAAAGTAGAGGAGAACCTGCACGTAGACTTTCTTGAAAACAAACCCAATGTTTTAGGGAGTGGACCAAATTGGCTCTTTGATATTGATTTACTAACAAACTCTATGAATTATGAGCCAGTTATTGCAGGGAATCAAACTAATAAGAATGTAGGTATCAAGGATGATACTCAACAATATATTCTGCTACCATTACTTTATGATAGTCCACAGAGCTTAAAGGATACAGTTGCTGATGATACTGGTAAAAAGACTAATGAAGAACCAGCAAATAAGAGTGAAGGAAATGATCAGAGAAGAAGGAGGAGCTTCAATGAAGAAAGATGATGCAGAATGTGCAAAATTTAGAGCCTGAATGGTGATTGCTTGTTCAACAGAATGAAGGTTGTGCTAAATACACTAACAGAGATGTACTGTTAGTCATGCTGTAGTACTGATGGGGCAAAATTTTTACTTATATTGTTGATCTTCCTACTGTTCCTCTCATACTGATTTAGAGGATACTCGTATCTTTAACTGTGTGCTTATGATGATGAAGATGTGGGGTGTTGAGGTGACCTTAACACTTGGAAAATCACCATGAATGGTCAGTTCCTATTCCACAACTAGAATTCCACAAGGATATCATAAGATCAGAGATCATTGAGACATAAATTCAGCTTCTTAACAGGGAGGATGACCAAGATTTCTAAGAAATGCTATTGGTTGTTACATCAAAAGCAGAGCAAGACAAATCACAAAGATTATCAAAACTGATTATTTTCTTATTTTTCTCTCCACAAATAGAACCAGATTGGTGACAAGCCTTGACAGATCCAGTGGGGATAGAGGGTAATGGCAAGATGTAGTTGACTAATGTTTTGATTGCATAAGGATTGGTGATGGATTAATTTTCTAAAGGCAAGCATGCTTATTGGACAAAAGTGAGATATAGAATTTAAGAAGATAAGAGAGGGATAGTAGTTTGAATACAATGCAAGACTGGTTGAAAGGTTACACCCAGAAGAAGGCATTGAGTATTGATGAGGAATTTTGCTCTTGTTGCTAGATAGAAGCAAATCAGGTTTATTTTGGCTAAGAATATTTTATGGGATTTATTGTGTGTACTTGAAGGATGTAAAGAGTGCCTTTTATTTGGTACTATTGAAGAGGAGGTGTATGTTTGGGAGTGGACCAACCTACCTGGTTTTGAAGATCTACAGTTTCCTGATAAAGTTTATAAGGTAGAAAAAGCTTTATATGGTCTACATCAAGTACCTAAAGCCTGGTATGAGACCTTGTCTACCTACTTATTAGAAAATAGATTTAGAAGAGGCACTATAGATAAGACTCTATTCATCAAGAAGGACAAAGGTGATATCCTGTTAGTGCAGGTGTATGTTGATGACATCATCTTTGGATCTACAAAGAATTCTTTATGTGTTGAGTTTGAGCAGATGATGCACAAGAAGTACCAGATTAGTTCTATAGGGGAGCTCACTTTCTTCTTAGGGTTGCAAGTCATGCAGAAAGATAATGGAATCTTCATCAGCCAAGATAAGTATGTGGCTGATATATTAAAGAAGTTTGATTTTGTCACTGTAAAGACAGCAAGCACTCCAATTGAGACTAACAAAGCATTGCTCAAGGATGAAGAAGCTAAGGATGTGGATGTACACTTATACAGATCAATGATTGGATCATTGATGTATTTGACAGCTTCTAGGCCTGATATCATGTTTGCTGTTTGTGCTTGTGCAAGGATCCAAGTTACTCCTAAAGTCTCACATCTTCATGCTGTGAAGAGAATCTTTAGATACTTAAAAGGTTAACCTAAATTAGGCCTTTGGTATCCTATGTATTCACCATTTGACTTGGAAGCTTTTTTGATAGTGATTATGCTGGAGCTAGCCTTAATAGGAAATCCACAACAGGAGGTTGTCAATTTCTTGGCAAAAGGTTGATTTCATGGCAATGTAAAAAGCAGACTATAGTTGCAAACTCTACTACTAAAGCAGAGTATGTTGCTACTGCTAATTGCTATAGGCAGGTGTTATGGATCCAAAATCAAATGCTTGATTATGGGTTCAACTTCATGAACACCAAGATTCACATTGATAATGAAAGCACCATTTGTATTGTGAAGAATCCAGTGTTTCATTCTAAAACCATGCACATTGAAATAAGGCACCATTTCATCAGAGATTCTTATGAGAAGAAGTTGATTCAAGTGATAAAGATTCACACAGACCACAATGTTGCAGATCTTCTCACAAAGGCATTTGATGTTAGCAGGTTTAACTTTCTAATTGCTAGCATTGGATTACTTAATCTCTGAAGTATTGTTTGAGGGGAGGTTAATTAAGATTGAATGAAAGGAAATGTAACATTCAGCAGAAGTGGGTGAAGGGCCAGGACAACCCACTAATCCCCAACATACATCCACATTTGCTCAACTCTCTAATGAAAAACCAATCACTATTTTATCATCATCTCAACTCAAAAAGACCCACAAACCTAGGAAAGCTAAAAGGACCAGTAAGATATCTCAGTCTAGTACACCTATTCATCTTGTTGCAGATGAGACTGTCTATAAGGAGTGGGAAGACAGAATGGAAAGGGCTGCCACTACTGCTTCTAGCTTAGAAGCAGAGCAAGATAGTGGTAACATAAATAGGACCCAATCCATGGCAACACTTAATGAGCCTCTTCCTCAGGGAACTGGTTCAGGTAGTGGTCCCAGGTGCCAAGTTACCATATTAGGGGTGCAGAAGCTCAAACTAGGTTTGAGGCTGCATCTAAACAGTCCAATGATCCACCTCTCTCAAGAGTTAACACACTTGGAAGTGAGGAGAATAGTATGAAACCTAAAGGATTTGATGGAACTTGTTGCTTACCAGTATCTACTTTCTATTCATGGGTTATACATAAATATGGATCCTCATGAATTCTTACATGTCTATCTAGTCATTTCTAGTGTGCTTGTGATGAATAGGGGCATGTTGTTGTATAGTTATTGGAGAAAAAGTTAATACTGTTTGACTAATATTAGTATTGCTAGGCAAAAAGTTAATACTGCTAGGCTAATATTAGTAGTGTTGTGTTACCGTTAATACTGTTTGAAGCATAACATATTTTCATTAATTAACTATAGCCGTTGAGATATTTCCGCCAACAAATTCGCTTATAGGGGTCTATACTTTGGATAATTCTTGATCTTTCTTTCCCTTATAAGCTTTCTTCAAGATAAAGATTCAATATTATTCAGTCGGTCCATTCACAACCTTAAGCTCTCTCTATAAATTCCCAATTAACTTTGCCAAACCCTCATATTCTCATCAACGAACTTAAACCCAGAATCCTTATCATAAATCCATCACTAAATGGCAACTTTGAAGTACTGTGATCAACACAACATGGTTGCACTCTTGGAGAAAACAGATGGAAGTGAAGGCTTTCATCCGATAGTAGATTTTCTAAATGCTTCTCACATCAAGTTTGTTCTTTCTGAAAATCCTACTATCTATGATTCTCACATCAAACAGTTTTGGCAGACTGCTACTGTCAATACACTTGATAACGGGGAACAAGAAATAACTGCCAAAGTCAATGGTCATGTTAAAACTGTTACTATAGCATCTGTTAGGAAATATCTTTAATTAGCAGATGCTAGTGGTCTCAGTTCATTGCCAAATACTGAAATTTTTGAACAACTCTCACTGATGGGGTATGACATAACTTTTGATAAATTAACTTTTCAAAAAGGCCATTTTCCCCTCAGTGGAGGTTCATGATCCATACCATTCTTCATTGTTTAAGTCCAAAGAAAACAGCTTGGGAACAGTTTAGTAGTAATATTGCAACTGCTATAATTTGCTTGGCAACAAATAGGACTTTTAATTTTTCAAAATTGTTTTTTGATGGTATGGTGAAAAACTTGGATAATCAAAGTAAATTTATTATGTATCCAAGATTTATTCAAATCTTTTTGAACAAAAGAAAAAGGTTACTTTCATCACACAAAAGAATTTATATCACTCCTTCCCTTACACCAAAATTGTTTAGTAACATGAGAAGGGTTACCAAGGGATATTTTAGGGAGGAAACACCTTTATTTGCCACTATGCTTGTTATTGACTAACTTGGTCAAGGTGAAGGACCAGCAATCCTAGCTGGATCCCAACACACACCCCTCATGGATCCATCTACTGAAACATATACATCACCCCTACAAATCACCGAACTACCAACTTCATCAACAATTAGGAAAACTATCAGACAGGAAGTTGAGATTCCTTAGTCCAACTTTCCTACTCAAACCCCAGTTGCAGATGAGGCTGCATTCATAGATGTGGATGTTGTTCATGGAGGCGCTGCCACTACTATCTCTAGCATAGATACAGGACAGGGCAGTGGTAACATTCCTAAGTCCCCTACCATGCCCTATGATTTACCTCTCCTAGGAGGTCACACACTTGGAAGTGATGAGGGTAGCATGACACTACATGAATTGACGATTCTTCGTACAAAATTGTCAAACAAGGTGGATAACTTAGAGATAGAGTTGAAGCAAACAAAACAAACCTATGGTGCTGCTTTTACTAAACTCATCAAAAGGGTAAAGAAGTTAGAGCAAACTGTCAAGACAAGCCAAGCTAGAAAGAAAGCCAAAATTATGGTTTCTGATGATGATGAAGAGGATGAGGATCCTTCTAAACAGGGGAGGAGTTTGATAGAAGAAATGGATTTAGATCCTGGAATTTCATTGGTTCCTCTACAAGTTTCAAATGCTGGTCCAGAAGTTACTACTACTGATGCAGAACTTAACACTGCTAGTACATTTGTTAGTATTGCCAGTCCTCAAAGACATGCAGATACTACTGCTAATGATTTAACTCTTACAAAGACACTAATGGAGATCAGAAAGAGTGCTGCTAAAGCTAAAGGTAAAGCCGTTATGCAAGAATCTGAGCAACCAAAGAAGATCAAAAAGAAAGTTCAAATTCAGATGAGCCTTGATGAAGAATTAGCTCAGAAATTGCATGAAGAAGAACAAGCAAAGTTTAATGCAGACCAAGAAGAACTACTTGCAAGTGAAACTACTGAAGGTGAAGCTAATCTCTCAGTTACTGATGTTGATTGGGATAATGTTCAAGCTCATATTCAAGCAGATGAAGATCTGGCTCATAGATTGTTAGATGAAGAAAGGGAAAGTCTATCCATTGCAGAAAGGGAAAGATTACTTGCAAAGCTCATTGAAAAAAGAAAGAAGCTACAAGTTGCACAGAGATATGAGGCAATCAGGACTAAACCTAAAACCATGTCTTAGCAAAGAAACACTATGTGCACATATATGAAGAATATGGCAGGATACAAGATGGAACACTTCAAGGGAAAAAGCTTCTATGAAATCAAGGAGATGTTTGATAAAGTTTATAAACATGTTACCTCTTTTGTACCCATGAACTTAGTTTAGGGAAAAAAGGAACTAAAAGAGCAGGTCAAGAAGTTTTAGAAGAGCCTGTTAAAAGACAAAAGATTGGAGAAGCTTCAGGTTCAAGTGAAGAACAATCAGCAGAAAAGGAAAAAGAATTATTAGAAGAAGAACTACAGAAATTGTTAGTGATAGTCCCAGTAGAAGAAGTTTATGTTGAAGCCTTACAAGTCAAATATCCAATCATAGACTAGGAGGTTTACTCTGAAGACACAAGAAGGTATTAGAGAATTATCAGAGATGGAAATCATACAGAAGCTTATCAGATTTTTGCTGATATGTTGAAGAGATTTTATAAAGATGATCTGGTTAAGCTTTGAGACTTGGTTAAGGAGAGATTCAGTACAACAAAGGCTACAGATGATAAAGAGAAGGAATTGTAGGTTAAACTGAAGAGACTGTTTGAACTAGATAATGATGATACTCTATGGAAGCTTCAAAGGTATATGCATGATCCTTTGGTATAGAGGCTTTATGATACATGTGGTGTTCACCATGTATCTTCAATAAGAGGACATGAAATCTTCATGCTGGTGGAGAAAGATTATCCATTGACAAGAGGGCTTCTGACTTTGATGTTGATTAACAAGCTACAAGTGGATCAACATTCAGAGATGGCAAATGAGCTTTTAAACAAAATCTTCATACTAGCAAACAGACCAAGGCAGTAAGATGTTTGGAAGCATCCTCTAAGCATAGATGGTTAAATTCAAAGAAACTTGATGATTAACAAGATGAATATCAAGTTTAGGGGAGGATTGTTGGGAATAAAGGCTTCTCAAGTTTGTACTGCTAGGTATAAGAGTTTCTACTGCTGGTTGAAGAAACTACTGCTGCTGAAGATTAGAGAAAATAGTCTAAGTCATTAGTACTACTAATGTAATAGTTAGTACTGCCAGTACAAAGTGTTAGTACTGCCAGTTTATTAGTACTGTTAGTATAATAGTTAGTACTGTTAGTTATATAGTTAGTACTGCTAAAGTGGTATGCATGAGATATATTAGGAATAGATATTCATTGATCACTTGACGCGTTTTGTAAGCCCATTAGGGTTTCCTTAGTGTATAAAAGGAACCCTACGGCATAGATCTAGATATCAGTTATCATATTAGTATTCATAGTTTGTATAGCAATCATAGTTAGTATTCATAGCTATTTTGTAACTCAAAATAGTATTCAATATATTGAATGTTTAGTAAAGATCTTGTTTTTACTGTTTCATTGTTCTTCTTAGTATTGCAAACTAGATTCCGCATAGTTTATGATATTCTCAATATTAGTTTCTACTATAGTTGTCTTGGATCTATCCAATATAACTAAGCTTTAACAAGCTAAGTAAGATCTGTCAAGAAGGGACCAACAGTTGGTTTAATCTTAAATGACCTCACTAATGACTTTGTCGGCTTTGTAGGGAACTACAATATGCATAACATGGGAAAGACGATTGGGGAACTACATGCTCTACTTATTGAGTATGAGAAGTGTTTACCTAAAAAGGCTGCTACACCTTAAGTCTTAGTGATTCAAGGTGGTAGAATCAAGAATTCCAATAAGAAATCACAAAATGCTAAAGGGAAGGGTAAAGGAAAAGGCAAAGACAAGGATAAACTAGTTTATACCCCTAAGCCTAAACACCCTAAACCTTTAGCTAAAGAGCACCCGGAAAAGGATGGCGCATGCCACCACTGCAAGAAGGTGGGTCATTAGAAGAGGAATTGTCATGTTTACCTTGCTGAGTTGATGAAGAAAAAGATGCAACTTGGCACTGCTAGTTCTTCAGGTATCTTTACAATGGAATTATTTTCTTTCCCTAATAAATCCTAGGTGTATGACACTGGTTTTAGTACTCACATTTGTAATACAAAACATGATCTTAGAGGAGAAAGGTAGCTAAAATAAGGAGCTATCTATTTGTACATGGGCAATGGTATTTGCGCATAAGTAGAAGCTATCGGAAGTTTTGACTTGGTTTTGCCTTTGTCCTAGTGATTTGTTTAAGCAATTGTCATTATGCACCTACTATAACTAGAGGTATTGTTTTAGTTTCTCATTTGGTTGACAATGGTTTTATCCAATGTTTTACGAATTATGGAATTTCAGTTTCTAAGAATAATTTTCTTTATTTTATTGTCATTCCACATGATGGTATTTATGAAATTGATATGCTTACTCTTAAAATAGTTAAATCTATTTATAATGTTAGCAATAAAAGAGCCAAGCTTAACTTAGACTATACTTAACTGTAGCACCGTCATTTTGCTCATATAAGCTAGAAACTTATTGAAATGCTACAACATGATGGGCTTTTAAAGTCAACAGATGATGAACCCTTTGATCAATGCGTATCTTGTTTATCAGGTAAGATGATAAGGAAACCTTTTCTACATCATACGAAAAGGGCAATTGATCTTCTTGGACTAATACATACGAATGTTTGTGGTCCACTTAGACATGTGTCAAGACAAGGTGCTAGCTACTTCAAAACCTTTACGGATTATTTTAGTCGTTATGGTTATGTTTATTTACTTAAACATAAACATAAAGTCTTTGAAACATTCAAGGTATTTAAGAATAAAGTAGAAAATCAACTTGGGAAGACTATAAAAGACTCTTCAATCAGATCGAGGAGGCGAATATATAAGTCAAGAGTTTAAAGATTATCTGAAAGATTGTGGAATTGTCCAACAGCTTATTCCTTCATACACACCACAACACAATGGCGTGTCTGAGAGGAGGAATCGTACCTTGTTAGACATGGTTTGATCAATGATGAATCTTACAACTCTGCCATCATCCTTTTGGGATTATGCTTTAAAGTTTGCTACACTCATTCTCAATATGGTACCTATTAGGAATTCAGTTTTTAGTGAAGTGCGATCATTATCGATCTCACGAGCCTTGTAATAGTTAGTCAATATAAAGCATGTAATAGTCAATCCAATAGACTAGTGTGTTAGAATAAGTAATGTAATAGTCTAAGGCCCAGCCCATGGAGGCCCATAAGAAGGCCTATGGCCGGCTCCAAGGACATATATAAACCCTCTCTACAAATACAAAAGGTGTGTGAGTGTGTGTTTTTAAGAGTGAAATATAGAAATCCTTTCAAGTTTATCCAAACACCTCCACCAACTCTCTTTTCTCTTCTTATCTATTTCGTGTGTATGTTTGTGAGATTTTCCATATTCTACAATTGGTATCAAGATCTTTGGTTTCATTCTTGGGTCGGTGTAATTTTATTGTGATCCCGTCTCTCAAATCTGCATTTTTATCACTTTTCTTGTCACAAAGTTGTTATTGTTTCATCTTGGGACCAAGAGTGTTGTGGCCAAAAATTGATCCACCCTTTTTAAATACATATAAATATATTTATAATATATAAATACATAATAATAAGGAAGATAACAATTATAGTATAGATAGTATTTTCCGTCGGGTTCTAGAAATTCACTTTTAACCAAAGTGATATCTCAAAAACCTCCCGGGTCGTTTTTCCTCGACGAAGTGTGAATTGAAAATCGGTTAAGTTCGTGATCGCGCGTTTTGAATGGGTAAAGAGATTTTGAGATTGGTTTCTAAATCCTACTTGACATAATGATAAGGTTAATAAAAGCATATAAACTAGCAAAGCAATAAAAACAATTAAACAAGTAAAGCATTAAACGATTTCTAAAAACTAAAAATTATATAAAATGGAAAATGCTTGCTAAGTGACGTTAAATGTTCATCAAGTGCGGGTTTAGGTTTAACGAATTAAAATCCGTAGAAAACAAGTTTTAAGAAATTAAATGACAAGTAAAGTAAAATGCTTTTTAAAATAAAAGACAAGTATTTAAATTGCACTAAAAGTAAATGACGGAATTTAAATCGGAAAATACTAATGACTATTAATTTTTTAAACCTTTTTAAACCCGCACTTAAATTCCAAATCACTATTCACTTAACCAGCACTAATAAATCTACTCACTAAGCATAACAAAATTCAATTTAACAATCATACGACATTTAACAACAAAAATAAATCTACACTAAGTATTGAAAAAGGATTAGAAAATGGAACCGATTTGAAGAGCCGCAAAATAAACGACAACACCCGATTTAATTAGCTAAAGCAACTAATCAAAGTCGGTCTAGCTAAATAAATCCTTAAGCTCCACGCCTCATGAGTTGACCGGTACCATAAAGTCAAAAACAACAATAAACAATAACTATTAATAGTATAAACATTCAAATTCAATTTCAGTTTCTAAATTCATTTACACGTTATGATTTTGCAAACAAATTAACACGGCCCAACCACTAGCCCATTGGAACTTAAGTGGTCTCATTTATAAATTCTAAAAACCAAACGCAGGTCCAAAATCAAACATAAGCCCAATTTAATTTCTTGTACCAATCAAACGTGCTCAATTGTCATTTTTTAACGAAAAGGATTTTTATGTAATAAGCTACAAGTTGGTTCTTAAATCTAAAAGAAAATAGGCCATGAAAAATAAGCTAGATGAAATCAGTTTTAAAGAAACGAGATAAGCTAAGGTTGTTTTATGAAATGAGCTACTTTTAAACTAATAAGCTACTAGTAAAATATCGAAACTGTTTTATGAAAAGATAAGCTACGAAAATGATAATAGATTAAGCTACGGTTTTGGAAATAAGCACTCATCCATCCTAACAAGCTCTCAATCATTCAAGGAGGTCCCAAGCTTATCAATAAGCTGAGTAAATTAATACTCGTGGCCTCCTATTGTTAGATCGAATCGAGCATAAGGATAAGCTAAGCGGAAGACGAAATAAGCAAAAGAAACTAGATCGACTTTAAACAAAAGCTTGATCGGTTTGTTATAAGCTTAGATCCTAAACGACTAAGCTATGTAATAGCTTATTCAAAATCTGAAATAAGCTAGAAAAGCAGAAAATATCAATAAGCTTAAACACGCAGCTTATTCGATAATAAGCTAACACCAAAAGCTTATTTAATACTCAAAACTTATAAAAGAAACAAGCTAACAAAATCAATAAGCTATTAAATAGCTTATTAATTTTATTACTTATTCTGAATAAGCTAAGATAACAAACTGAGAAATAAGCTTGAGAGAATAAGCTTATTAAGGAGATAAGCTAAAAAGAAAAGAAAAAGAGATAAGCCATAAGAAAAACCAAGAGATAATAAGTACTTAAGTAACATCACCACAAATCTTCATCTTCATTAATACAATAAGCAAGTTCTACAATAAGCTCAATAAGCTGGAAATATTAAACTTGATATGATAAGCCGAATCTTAAAGTTACAAAAGAGAATAAGCTAGAGAAAAAACTAACTACTACAACTTAGAAAAAAAACAAACAAAACGAGTAGTAAATTTTAAAAAGGAAAAGATGATAAAAATATGGTGGAGCGTGCCTTCTTAAATAGCAAATGATTGGAGCGGTTATGAACCGATCCAAAAATGACAGCACACAACTACTTAGATCCACCAATGGTCTTGCGACGCGTGTCATTCTACCAATTAATATGTTGGCTCGGGTGTACGAACCAAAGACCGAACCATCCAACATTCCCTTGCCTGGCATGTAAGCTCCAAATGAAAAGATAAAAGGACACGTGGGAGCTCTTGGTTTGCCATTTCTCTTCTTAGTGGAGAGTCACGTAGAGTTGTTTGGATTATTTTTGAGTCACATGATCTCTTATTTGCCATATTTTGATGCTAGCTTTTTCATTCTTTTGATTCTTTATATGTTCCACATATAAATGTGAATATGGGCTTTTATTCTGCTGGGCCCAACATCATTAACGAATTTGGACTGCTGTATGGTGTTGTGCTCGCATTATGCTTCCAACCATGGGCTGAGAATAAGTATTAGGCCGAGCAATAATAATGAGTCGGTCTGACCCATATAAATGGTGTCGGGCCGGCCATTAAGAAATAAATGCACCGTCGGACATGAATTTTCGCGCGCTTTTCATTCTAGTGCTCGGTTTTGTCTTTATTTTTTGTTATTTTCTTGATATCCGGTACCTGCACATACATAAACACAAAAACAACATATATTTACAATTTTTTATATGTTTTTGGACTTTTGGGTTCGTTTTATTAGGTAAAAAGTATGTATAAAATAGCAAATATCAGTGGTCTTATGCTTATTTTTGTGGCTTATTAGTGGTTGTTAGAACTTATATTCTACTTATTTACATTCGTCTCATTTCTTTTAGCTTATTTAGTCACTAAGTTTTGTTTTTTTCATGCTAAAATATGTCTAAGCTTATTAGGAAATTGTCTTATTTGCTTAAAAGTGTCTAAAATCTAAGGAAAAGGTGGTTTTAAGCTTATTGACATGAAATGAAAGTGATAAATTTTTAGTGTTAAAAACCTTAACGTTTGTGTTTTTATATTAGATCTAGCCTAAGGATACTTAGTTTTCAAAATGAATCAAGAAAAAACCTTAAAAAGTGCATTTTAGGTGATTTTCGAGTTTGGTTTCGTGCAGATTTGAATTAGGCATTTTATGCATGATTCAGGCGATTTATGCATGATTCATGCAAAATATGCACTAGGTTTAAATCAGGCGATTTATACAGGCGATTTATGCACTTGGTTTAAATCAGGCAACTTATTCAAGCGATTTATGCACAGGGTTTTAATCAGGCAATTTATACACAGGTTTTAAATCAGGCGATTTATACACATATGTTAATCAGGCGATTTATACAGGGGTGTTTAATCAGGCGATTTATACACGTGTGTTAATAAGGCGATTTATACAAGGGTGTTTAATCAGGCGATTTATAGCGATTAATACAGGTTTCATTTGGGTTTCATTTATAGCGATTTATACAAGGGTGTTTAATCAGGCGATTTATAAAATTTATTTTTTCTAGTAAACTTTATAGCTTATTTTTACGTCAAATCTAAATTTTGGTATAACAGTAAAAATTTTGGTCTAAAATTCAAATTTTTAGGACGAAATTCAAATTTTTACGGTTAAAATTGAAGTCAAAAATTTTAAGATTTCAAAATTTTTTCCTACACTTAGAATTGGATTCTATAGAAAATTTTAGATTTTAGCAACAAAAAAATTTGAAATTAATTTTTGGAGGGAAAAAAATCGCGTGTTATCAGTTTGAACCACACAACAATTTATAATCATCGAAAAAGATCCACAAATCAACTTCACACATCAGAATTCAATAGAATCATCAAGTTCAAATTCAATGGAATCATCAAGTTCAAATTCTAAAGAGATAGAATTGAAACAGATGCAACTGGAAGAAAGGAAACTAAATTAAAAATGCTTGACATGGTTTACAAAGCTCAAGATTAGAAATCTCCATAACTCTTTAGATGTCTTAAACACAAGACCATTTGAAATTGCATTTCTTATTTGTTCAATGAAGAGCATTAGACTTTTAGAGAAAAGATGTACCACAATATAAATCAACTAAAATGGCATCTTGAAAGAGAGAATCTTCATTCCAGTAATCCAAAGACTCGTCTTGATGTACTCAAAAAGCAACTCAAGGAATTTTTTGACTTGAAAGAGGTGAATGCTTCGAATTTTCTTAATAAATGCTGGCAAAAGGACTTCAAAGATTATACGAAATGGGAACCTGAAACTTACAAAAGTATTTTACTCTGGTACTTGGAAGAACTCGACAAGCTCATTGATGAAAGAGTACTTAAAGACGAATAATTACGGATGAAAGAAAGTGAAGTTCAAGCAATAAAGGAGATTGAAAAACAGGTGAAAGAAAGAGAGATACAACAATAAGAGAGTTTAAGCACTGACGGTCAAGCATTGGATGCTAGTTTTGTCACTCAAGGTACAACATTAAAAGCTAATTTGAGCAATAACAACATTACATTGGAAGCATGTTTGGTCGATGAGGTTAAAGTAATGGATGATAGTTTGGGTCCTAAGGAAAGCATTGATGACTCTGATACATCGTTAGAACAACTAGATGAAAGCAGCAGTTCAAGGAATGAATGCAGCAAATCAAGGAATGAAAAAAAAGGTTATGACCATGAAAGCACCAGTTCAAGGAATGATGTAGATGATGATATTAGACTTTCATATGACAATGACACAATGTCTGAGGTATACCATGATATGTTTGAAAATGTGTCTGCTCATGGGATACAAAATCATGAACAACCAGAATCTATTTCAGACATATATATGGTAAATGAGAATAATAGTAATATTATTTCTAATATACCAAATATGGATCCGGATAGACATAAGGAAGAACATGATTATGTAGATTATGAGCAACATCGTGCTTTCTTTGCTTCCTCGATTTATAACCTTAAATGTGATGTTGAAAAATATAACGAGGTTAATCGTGAAGCTCAACAAGCGAATGCCTTATTGACAAATGAGCTTGAGAGATATAAGGAAAAAGAAAAACATTTTGCAAAAGATATGACAATTGAATCTGAATACTATAAAAAGATTAAGCTTTTAAATGACGAAATCTCAAACCTTAAATCTCAAGCTTGTAAAAAAGATAAGACATTCGCTAGCGAAAATGAAAAGTTTGATGAGTATATCCAACCACTTTTAAAAATGGAAAAATGAACTTGAAAATAAAAATCAAGAGTTTTTGAAACAAATAAATGATCTTGATAACAGACTTCGAAAAGCAGGACAAACAGATCAAACTCTTCGAATGTTGCTTCCAAAAGAAGACAATGTTAATACGGGAAAACAAGGTCTTGGCTTTGAGAACCAAAATGATGATGTGAACCCAAGTTTATTAAACAAAGACAAGGAGTTAGCACCATGTGTGTATAACAATGACGAAATGGGAAAAGATGAGCTTTCTGATCATAAGATCATTTTTGAAGAAGAATTAAAATATGAAGCTGAAAAACGTTTGAAAGTAAAACAAAGAAAATCTCCACTCTCGTATCATGGTTTTGTATATGGTGAGACTCAATTTGAAGAACCACTAAAAGTTCCTTTGAAAAGAATAAATGTTAATTAGAAAAAACATTTGGAACAATTAGAACAAACTGAAAAGTTACTAAAACATTTAAAACATGCTCAACTGAGAAATTATTATCCAAAACTTTAGAAAAGTCTTTCAATGAAATATGTTAATACAAATAATGTCTAAAAACGTTATTTATATTTTTCGACCTCTTATTGTTTTGATAATAACAATATGTAAAAATGTTTACGATAAAAATAAAGGTTTACAAATTATTAAATGTAAAATTCCATTTCTAAGATTAGTGATCACTTAAGGTATGGACAAACAAAATCATTAAGCATGATTAGTGATAAAGAAAATATTTTTCTCTTAATCCTCACTTTTAACTCTACAAAAGTATTTTATTAAAAATACATTTACAAAATATTTTCTAATTAAAAGAAAAGTTTTATTAAAAACTTAAAATTTGAATTTCAAATTTTCCCCCCAAAATGAAAGGTTCTATAACAGTTACAACCTTCACCACAAAAAGACAAAAACAGGAGCGGAGTCTATGGGCGGCCCCCTATAGGCCTGGCGGCCCTCATATATATCTGGGACCGCCGGGACCGCCCACATATGACCGTTGGGATTTCCTGTCTATAAATACTGCTTCATTCTTAGCAGAAAAACATTCCTCTTTGCACGAAATTTTTCAGTTTTCTCTCTCTCTCTCTAAAACTTCCTTCTCTCACTAAAACTCTTGATCACTAACATATTTAGATCTTGTTTCAAGTGATCTAATCTTATCTTCTTCATCTCATCTCTCCTCTCTATCAAATGCAAGAGAAGAACACTTGTATTTGTCAAGAAACAAAGTGTTAATTAGTGATCTATCCTCTCTTCTTCTAAGTTACAAACCTCCATTGTATTTATCTTGTGTATTTGTGTGATTTGGATATTGTGTAGATCTGATTGTGTAGATCTTGTGAGTGTGTATATCTTGTGAAGTGGTAGATTGGTTCTAGCTAAGATTAAGACTCGACATTAAAAAGTTTAATCAAGTTTTTCAAAAGATTGAATCAATGAAAAGAAAAAGTTTGAATCTCGAAATTCAAATGATTTCCTTCAACAACCTTTGTATGATTCTAATCTGTCTACTGTTATAACAACCCGTAAATTTTCATCAATGTTAATATCCATCTATTAAGTTAGATGTAATGTACTATCTATCTATTATATACGAACCACCTTTTTCAGGGAAATTTTTTGCTTTATTACATTACTTGCATTACCGATATCTCAATATGCAACATAGCTTGCATAACTAAAGTTAACGAGCTCACACAACCTATCTATGACAATCCTATCTTCATATATGTCAAGCAAACATCATAAATAATGTCAGTCCAATATCATAATATGATTAATACAAATACATTACTCATATAATTTCCATTTGCAACAATTAGATAAAGACATGCTTTTAAACCTGTTATACCGTATGCCACTAAACCCTAATTTCATGAAAGATTAATATCTAAAGTGAACGAACAAGCTACTAAAGCATATGTACAAGTAAAATAACATCTTATTTGAAATATAAAATCTCTCCAAGTCAAGGTACAAGTCTTTAAAAGCTCAATGTACAAGTCATTAAGCATGACATCCAAAATAGCTATTTTACCTTCGTTTTCATTCTAATTTCTTCACCACCATTTTTATTCAAGCTACTACACTCAATATAAAATGTGCAAAACCTAATTATTCTACTCATAAGCTCTCATACATATTTTTACACTCAAAACCCTAATTCAAAACCCAAAAACCCTAACCCGAGCAAAATACTAAACCATGACCCGTTTCTTGATTTTTATCCATCATAAACCTAAACCAACACTCAAATAAGTTGTAATAACTAAATTTACAACATTATCAATCACATTCCATCATCATTTCATCATTTTACTTCAAATGTATGCGAATTAAATCCAAGAAACCCTAATTAAACCTAACTTAAACTTTTGACCCTTTACTCATATTCGTCATTTTTAACCCAAAAACCTATCAAATCTTGAGTTAATAATCTTATTACAAACCTTAGTGATCATTAATCCATGCATATAACCATATTTACTCAAATTCCAAGCTAAAACACAATCGGCCCTAATGAACCCTAAAATGCAACCCGCTACCCCCTATGGCTTATTTTGACCTATTTATTAATCAACCATGTGATCAAGAACCTCTATGACCTCACTACTACATCATATAGAAGCTTACAAGAACCTCTATATCATATCTTAGCCACCAAGTTGGCCACATGGCCTTTCTTTTCTCTTTTCTTAGCCGCGGCATCACAAGAGAGAAACAACACACCAAAGCTAGTTTTCTAGCTATGTATTCCTCATTCCATACTCTACTCAACACCCTCTAGCCCTCATACATGTCCTAACCTGGGCACAAAGTATCGCCTTGGCTCCTCCAAGCTCAATTCGAGTATAAATAGGGCATAAACCTTCATTCTAACTCATCCCCCCACTTCTCCTCTATAACCCTTTTATAGCAGCAAATACTTTGCTCCAAATACATCCTAAGTGGTACTAATAAGTCTCAAGAACAGAAGTAAAGCAAAAGAAACCAAGAAAAGAAGCCCGGAAGTCGTTATTCTAGGCGTATGAAGCTAAAAGTCCCGATTTCGACCCGTTTCCAAGCTATAAGCTCAAACCCAAGTTCTATGATCTCCATACCTGATCCTACACTCTTATAATGTTTATATGATCCTAAATATACTCTTGTTTAAAGTTATTATAACTCAATTCAAACACATTTTATTTTGGATTCCAAAATGTACACCCGAAACTCTAATTTTAAGTTTTTCATAGAAACTAAATGTTTAAAATGGTTAAATATTGTTAAAACAATCCTATCATGCTTGAATAATTTAATATAACAACATTAGTCAAGACTTGAAGGAATTTGCACTTAAAACCGCGCGTTTACATTTTCAAACCTAAAATTTAACCCTTTTGCATCCTACTTTAACGAATCGTTTATTTTTAAACTTTCATATGTTAAATATTCATATTTTATCTTATAATAATAGCGATAACCTGTAAATTACTCATATTGAAAATAATCAGAATTATGGATTTTGGACATTGTTTTGAAATCATTTCCATGGCAAGTGGTAAATACCGTAACTTTTGAAAACTATAAGTACAATGACGTATTTTTGCCCATAGTTATAAAGTTAAACTAGAAGGTTCCTATTATTCCTTTTCAAAGTGCAAGGTTTACTTTGTACATCTTTTAAACTAGAAGGACCAAACTCGTAAAAGTGCAAACTCCAAGGGTATATTTTGCCATTTTTCATTCTCAAGGGTCTAAAATGTAACATTTTGAAAAAGTATAAAAACATGTTCAAAACATTACAAGACATAACTTTAATTAACGCTTGACGTGCTTATCATTTCCAGTTTATCCAAGCAAACTCTTAACACCAAATATATCGTATCAACAATACTATGGAGCTTCATATTAAGAGTTTTCATCTTGGTATTACGTCTGACTGAGGATGTTTGGGTTTACTGATTTAAAGTGCCCTAGACCTTAAACCTTTACAGGCAATGACCTCTAACATATATTGCCCGAACGGTGATACAATACTCTATAATAATTCAATCAAAGATATATATTATAATGAAAAAACATATCAATCAAACTAAACTTTGACATATTATCCCAGGTTGCTGTGGACGAAGCCGATTACTTCATTCCATATACCTTTGCTATCACACAGATTTCCCTAAACTGTTAAGTTAGATTCATAGCTCGCATTTCAATATTTTCAAATGTTATAAACCCTCGAGGGGATACATGCTATAACCATGAATGCAATTATTTTCTGTTTTTGCTATTCCATTATTGATATGCCTAAGTAACATTTGCCTTTAAGTCCCCAATATCATGAACTGTTATTTATTCTACATGAGTAAGCGCGAATGTTGTGAAATAGAGTCTATTTGGGTTGGACTCCCCGTTGGTGTACCCAGTAATATCGGTAACCAATTGCACATCATTAGAATATAAATGCGGGTGTTTTGGCAAAGCACCCTTGGGGCTATAACGATCAAATATATCCCAAGGCTTCAGAATCTGAGCTAATGGTCAAAAAAATTTTTTATAACGGGTGTAAAACTACGTAACCCAATATTTGAATTTGGCATTCAAATTTTTCACTTAAAACCTATGAATAACCACTCAAACCTTAGTGTTGACCTTTTAGCATGTTTTATCTCAGTAACTAAGCAACCTATGGCACGGATTGGCAAGGACTAGAAGATAAAAACCGTTATGCATTCAAATGTATGTTTTTAAATATTTGGGACCTTTCGTTTTAAAAACTCTGATAAATATGAATGATATAATAAATTTTTTCAAACGACTCTTTTTGATTCGATTTCTATGATTATGACTGTTGTACTTGAAGTAATACCCAGATTAGCTTCCGTGATATAAGTAAAAATGGGGGTGTTAAAGTTTGTATCTAGAGCCACGTTATAAGAACAATTGTAGAAAACCTAACTATAACTACTTTTTCTTTTTCCAACCAAGAAAGTCTCCATGCCACTATATCCCCCATAAATGGTATGTAAAGTATACAAAACTAATATATTACAAATAATAACTTATTTTATTTATCTCTGGGTTGTTATCATAACGATGCCTATCTCCCGATCGTCTACTTCCCCCCTCAGATAATGAAGGATGCCTTTCCTCCCAGACTTCCCAAACTATATTTCCTACTTCCTTCTCCGGATTGGTATCCCCACCTCACCGAGAAAAACTTACTCTAGTTCATCCAACTCATTTTGGAATTGTCCCGTTAACTCACCAACTCTTTACAGTTATTTCATGATGGGAATCCTTACCTTAAACACTTGCATCCTTGAAAACAGAACAATCACCTAAACCTTCCACAAATTATCTACCTCGCTAAAACTCAAGAATTCTTTCTTCCGGAAGAACTTATGTCACCAAAGAAACAAGTTCGATCATTACTCTACCCTCTTCAACCTCAAGCCTTTGAGATAGGTGAAAGCTCTCGAAAGTCAACTATAGAACGACATGAGGAACAAATTTAGGATATCTTAAATAATCTAGACAAAATCCCCCTCGAACGTTTTGAGTATATTGAAAACAGTATCGAAGGTCTCGGAAAAGGACGAGTAATTATCCAGCAAGATTTTGACGCTTTGGAAGCTGAACTTCAACAAGCTCAAGCCCAGATCACCAAACTCCAGAGGAAACAAATGTGTAGCAACCATAAGATTTCTCTAGCCCGCTTCAGGATTACTGAATTGGGAGACATCATCAACGACATGCAGATTCGTCACCAAGCGAATATAGAAAATCTCCAAGACTCCATCAACGAACTCAGGAACCGTATGGAATAATCATCCAACTACTAGCTTAGATTCCAGTATTAGCTTTTAACCTAGCCACGAGATGTGTGGTATAAATAAAAACACTTGTCAAATCTTGACTATGTATAGTACTAAGGCAAGTTGTTCTTAATACAAAGGCAATCCCGTTATCTACCTTGTTATTTCTTAATACCGCTTTATTCATCTCATCATCATTCATCATTCATCATTCATTCATCATCATTATGCGCCATCCCTTCTCATCATCCTTCTTCATAACAAAGCCTTATTTTTGAACTTTAAGCTTTAATGAAAAATAAAGCATTAATCTTTAAACAATCTAAGACTTTGTAATATCATACTATTATGTGTAGTCTTTTGCTGATAGAAATGCCCTCCCAAAAAGAACTTCAAACATCTAAGCATCCGGCCATGACTCATGCTGCCCTTAGAAAACTAGTTGCTGACATTAGTCACTACGGCTCTAGAGAACAAGCTTCAACATTCAAATGCTAGTATTCCCAATAGGAACACCCAGTCCTACGGAACTCCTATAGTACAAAAGGAAACTATAAAGAGATCATCAGCTGATAACCTTTCTACTTAATGTACGGAAGGAGTAAAGGCCTTATCCATAGTTTGAAGCGAACCGAATCAGTATTCTCTCGTAGCAGATGTGCCGGAAAAAACAAAGTAACATTTGCTACAGGTACTCTAACCTGACGCTTGCCTTGTCCTGGTGAATGCATATGCCCGTGCATACAGAGTAGAACAAGCCAATCGACCACTGGACTGAGTTAAAAAGGCTTCCAGACAAACAAGTATTGACCTCGACTGAGATCATAAAAATAGAAGAAGAACTATACAACTTACATAAAGGGAAAGATCTTAATCCTTATGTAAGAAGATTTCCAAGAATTAACATTTCTATGCCCAACATGGTGTCCAAACAATGAAAACTTTTAGAAGATTTTTTTTTCATTCGAGGGACTACCTCGAACATTGAAGGAAATGTTTATTGCCTCTAAACCTCAAACTTTAGAGGAAGCCATAACATACTCAAAGGCTAAAGTTAACAAGAAACTAAGCATTACACCAATGCAAGTATCAAGGACAACAAAAGAAAGTTTGTACGACAGAAAGAACATTCAACAACAACTCCAGGCTCAACAACAACTACCGCACACCAATACCAACAATCGCTACAACAATCACCAATTGCAACAAAACCGAAGGCAAGAAGCTGTTAGAGCTTATGCTGTTACTCCATCAAAAAATAGTAGGTATGCTGGAAACCTCCCTTTGTGCAAGAGATGTGATCTTTATCACACCGGACCTTGTACTGGCAAATATAATATTTGCACCAAAGGTGGCATTTGAGCGAAGAACTGCCAAAGCACGAAGCCATCCATAGAAAAAAATCAACAACCAGAAACAGTTGTAAGTCATGCATGTGAAAAAACGGCAATATAAAAATCATGCCAAAAAAGCCACCATCAATAATGCCCAGGGAAGACCTACAAATTGCTGATAGATAAAGAATGCTCATCAAGACCCGAACGTAGTTACGAGTACGTTTCTTCTAAATCAACATTTACCCAAAGAAGTGTAATTGACTCTGACTGATAAAAGCTTATATCCATAACTCTTGCCTCTAAGCTAAATAATCCTTCTATTAAAAATAGGATACCTGTTCTGATTCATCAAAATGGCTGACCGGAAACATTAGATAGCACAAACACCGTTATCAAAGGCTGCACTCTAACTTTGTTCGATCAACCTTTTCAAAATCCACGATATCATGCCAATTAAACTCGTAGTTTTTGACGTATGTCATCGATATGTATTGTTGTCCAAATTCCTCAAAATTCTCTTGACGAAAAAGTCTTCACCTTCCTATCAAGGTGCATCAAATCTATCGAGGTGAACGAAGTAAAACTCGACTAAATCTCATATCCTGGTATAAAAGCCGAAAGATATATATCCAGAGGTTGTCAAGTTTTCATGATCCAAGTAATGGAAAAGAAATCAGATGAGAAAAGACTAGAAGATATCCCCATAGTCAAAGAATTTTCAAATTGTTTTTCCTGAAGATCTACCTGGTCTTCCTCCGCTTCGCCAAGTAGAGTTCAAATCGACTTAATTCCCCGGAGCTGCACCTGTAGCCACCGAACGCCATATAGATGGTTCCTTCAGAAATGAGGAGTTTCTAACCAGCTTCAATAACTAGCAGACCGAGTTTCATTCGAACCAAGTACATCGCCTTGGGGACTCCTTCTTATTTGTTAAATCGTCTAAAAGCTTAATTCCCACTGTTTTCAGACAGGCACATATAAAGAAGGAGATGGAGATACCTCATTCTAGTCAAAGTCAAATTCATAACCTGCATGCTCATACTCGACCGACACATCAAAAGACATAATGAAGCTCAAGTGAGAAACATTTTAGGGCTTTCTGCTACTCTGATATCACGACGTCCAATCTGGAAGTGACCAAGTAAATAAAGAAAAAGAACTTTTATGAACAAAGAAATTCAAGCATTCAAGATCAAGAAATTATTGAGCATGTTATAGTCCAAATTTCACAGTACACAAGATGGTGAAATATTACAAGATGATGATGATTAGAGATTACATTTGGCTAATGATCTCAAGAAAGCTCAAGATCACATGCAAAGACAAACTTAATGAAACAAGCTCAAGCCACAAGTCAAAGATCACTACATCAAAGTACAAGATATCAAATGAAGAATCAAAGACTACGAGCTAGAACACAAGATCGATCAGAAGATTGCTGAGCTTAAGTTAGTATTTTCTAAGGTGACCTCCCTTAGGGGGGAGATTGTTAGGTTTAAGAAAAAGACTCGGTCACCCGTGTATTTTACAGTTTATCGTAGCTCGTAGTTTAATGTTAATCGTATGATATACGGTATTGGGTCAGGTATAAACCCACATGTGTAAGCCCATACCAAGGCCATTAGGCCGGTTTTGTAAGAACTATAAATACCTCTTCCATCCCATGGAAGAGATGGTTGGTCACTTCATAATACAAGCATTCACTTTCTCTTACTAGAACTTTTCTCTCTAGTCTTTCTCTCTCTAGGAATCGGCCAATCCATTAATCTACCATTGTGTTATAATTTCCAATATCCTACACACTTTAAACCAAAACACCACCATAGAATTTCCTCGTGGCACTTACTCCAAGCCTATCCAACCAAGCATTGAGTTCAATTATGATTCTGAGGATATAGAGCTTGATGAAGAAACTGGGTACACAACTGATGAGGAATCAGTTATGAGCAAACACGAAGCTATTAACTTTGCTCATGCTGTCAATAGTCGGTCCTTTGAAGAGACAGGTTCTGATGGAGAGGAAGACCTTGATGAATGGTTGAAAACTAAAATGGAAAAGCATATGAGTAAGCAAGATGAGAAAAACAAGGAAGATGCACTAATTGCTATATTAAAATCCATTAGGGAGGAATGTAGAGCTTTTCGTAATAATAAGCAGATAAATGCTTCAGAAATTGACTTGGAAAATTCTTCTAAGACTATAGGTGGCACCGTTAACAATGATAGTTTTACGATCCATTGCCATAACCAACTCACCACTTGAAAGCTAAACTTCAAGAAGTTTCCTCCTTATGTTATGGCTAATATAGATTCTAGTGATAATATCATGCCTAGGAGAATATATGAATACTTGGAGTTAGCTAATCTTGGGAGGAGCACTATAGGTGATATGACGTAACAAGAAACATTAGGGATTATGAAAAATGTCTTGGTTAAGACTGATAAGTTTGAATTCCCATGTGATTTTGTTGCTACGGATATGCTTAAATCTAGGAGAAATGATTATCTTAGGAAGACCATTCCTAGAAAGCAGTCATGCCCAGATAGATGTATTCCAGGAATAATTTTCATTAGGTATTCGGGAAGACAAAATAAATTTGACGCAAAAAGAAAATACTCCCAATCTAAAATTATACGACAAATTTTACAGTGGCATTAACTAGTCAGGAGAAGATCCTTTAATCCCCTGAAATAGGGACAGGATCTATTCCTCATACGAATCCATGCATTTTTGCAATTTGAATCAAGAATACTAGAAATTATGATAACTATTGATCTGCATAATGAGAACTATATGGCTAACCAATCCTTTGGTTGATAAAAGGGGTTATGACAAAAAGATTACATATATGTAAGCATTTCATGTGTGTTTTATGATGACAAAAGATCGAACTTGGTGGAAAGTGCCCACCAGTGACCCACTTCAGGTTTTTCTGCTATGGATATAAAGAAGTTTTCAGAAAAAGCAAACAGGGAGCGCTTAGACAGTGGGTATGTTTTCGTGATCATGAGAGGCGTACAGTGAAAGGAAGTTGTATGGGATTTGCATACTTTCTTCAAGTTCGTTACGGAAATCAAAAAATTAATGATACAACTCGTGAACGTGTAGATATTTATTGAATGGGTTTATTTTTGCCCAAAACTAATTGGTTTATAAATAATAGGACCCCTCAACCACAAAGAGTCTAATAAATACCCATATAAAATTAGCTATCCGACACCTATCACTTTTGACCAATAGGACCCGGGGTGCCATATGAATTATACAGGGAACACTTCTAATAACCCTACACCATTTTCACATGAGCACTCAGAGCTAGGAAAGGAAGGTAATATAAGTAAATCCCCGAACTTACAACCCTTTAGGCCACGCCCTTGTGATTACTCGTTTGATGAATGGCTAAAAGTCAAAATAGGGCATACCAACATATGCAACTCTGATCGGGAAATAGTGTTTAATGAATGGATTCTAAACATTATGATGTTGAGGAAGAATATGCTAACGAAATTGGGGATCCATACTCCCGAAGATTTAACGAGTATAAACAAGTATTTGATAAGGAGATTGAACTCTTGTCAAATGAATACATTCTAAGAATTGAAAAAGGGGTATGTCCCGGATGATGTTTGGATGAAATGCGAGAAACACCATAGGAAAACTATCGATTCCTGGCACGATGAAGGATTCGAAGAAGATGAGCTATGGCGAAATGGAGATGAGAAGACTAACTATGAACCACCTTTTGTGGACATTAAAACTTTTGAAGTAAAAAAGTAATCCTTTAAAAGAGAGGAAAGTTTTATATGTATAACCAAACAAAATGATGATGCCTAAGGACAAGTACGCTCTAATTCTCCACCCCCTCCCCACTTAAATTATACAACGTCCTTGTTGTATAAATAAAACAATTAAATAATATGGGAAATAGAATTAGAACGAGGAACTCCTCTGATATTTTGCTCGGGATGATTCTCTAAGTTGAGTTCTTGAGCCAAAATGTGTTGAACATCCGTCTTGAGATTTCAAGACTCCAACACTTTGAGATTTCCAGATTTATAAATACTCCACCATTGTTGTCATTTCGTTCAGAAGGCCCTGTATTAATAAGAAAACAAGTGCAACTCCATCTCCGGTGTATTCGTTTGGTTAGACACGAAATAATAACCTAAAACTATACAGGAAGTCGATATGCAGTATCTATACCCCAGGATATGTTGTATTGATACATGTATACATTGTATTTATTTAATGAATACGTCGTATAGACTGTGCTGAAAATAAAGATTGGATAACATCTAGAAGGTCAATACGCCGTATCCATGGGGTTTGGATACGCCGTATAGACGGTCTGGGAAGAAAGACTAGATAAGAAATTGAAAATTACATTCCGGGTTGTCTCCCGGCAAGCACTTTTGTTTACAGAAAAGTCTTTAAGTTAGACTTCCCCCAATTTAGTCCCATCCTTATAAAACAACTTAGGGTCGAACGGGATGCCAAATGGCACATACAAATTATTTAAAAGCATCCCGTTGTTAAGATAACTACAAGCCATGATATTAACATTTAGCTTCTTGAAAAAAGTTTCAATTTTGAAAAATTTATAAGATGTATCATGACTTGTTTCCGAAAGCTTATTTGACCCTTGTGCATTGACATTTATTACATCAGGTATTGGTGTGACAGACATATCCCCCGAAGGTCACTCAATATCGATTTTATTATTGTTGTTCGTATCCGATTTTAAATCATCGGGATAAATTACGTTAAAAGTAAATAAATCATTAAAGTATAAAACGTTTTGTTCCTCTTCATCACATTCAGACAATGATGTTTCATCTTTCAAATCAAATTCATCGATATGTCGAAGACTTATAGTAGGTTCAGTTAAGAGATCTAATTTAGACGTCAAAGCATCATTGTAAACAATGGCTGGAAATTCATTCTCAAACTCTTTAAAGAAGTCTAAATCATTGAAGTAACTGACCTCAGGCTTGGGTAATGGAAATGAAGGCATATTGACTTTATCATTATCATTTTCAGAATCCGTTTTCAAATTGTTGACATAAATTATTTTATAGGAAAATGAATTTTCATCATAAACTACTGTGTAATCCTCATCGTCGGATTCATCAAACGATATTCTAAAGTTAATTTCATTGTCGTTAAGAGGACTTATCGTGGGTCCACATAAGATTGCTGCATTGGATGTTAATGTATTATCAAGGACTATGGCTGGAAATTTGGTTTCAAAGTTTGTAAAGTAGTCGGCCTCATCTTCACAATATTCCATATTACCGTACGTGGCAGTTTGCCAATTAAACGTCTCACCCCGACTTAGAGATTTCTCCTCTTGAAATCTGATGTATTCCTCCATAGTGATATTGGGGTTGTCAGTTTTTAACCTGTAATAAAATAGCTAGGAAAGAAAATGGTCAAATAGCTTAATACACCGTATTCAGTAAACTGAATACGCCGTATTGATGATAGAGTCGAATACGCTATATTGGTTTAGAAAAATTCTATACGTCGTATCCAAGAAGATGAATACGCCGTATTGAGTATTCGACTCAGAATGCTACATCAGGCTGTTACAATGCACACAAACACACAATATGTAAAATATACAATGCAGGAATTAAACACACAGACAAGCACACAAATATGCAATTTAAACTAAACTAAAACACTAATAAATAAGAATTAAACAACTTTACTCCCCGGCAACGGCGCCAAAA
>BQNB010038792.1:0-48510 GCA_026074375.1 Tanacetum coccineum | reverse complement strand
CGGGTGACAAAGTCATGGGCATCCTTGTAGATGGTGGGCCAATAGAATCCTGAATCGAAGATTTTTCTTGCTGTGTAATTTGTAACACCCTCAAATCTGAGTATGCAGCGGAATGTTGAATATCCGAAGGCGTTACATTATTGGGTCAATAGCACAAGATCAGAGAACGACCACTAAGCGTGTCGTTTGAAAAAGATACATTGGATTAACAAAATACTTGTTTGTTACACAAGCTCATGGCTTCAAAATAGATAAAGATTTCGGTTTATAACAATTGTCCCTAAAGTGTAATAAGACCCCAAATCTTAAGTGTTGACTCTTCATTTATTGACTCCCAATGTATCATCGCACCTCGTGCCTTATTGACCTGAAAAACATGCTTAAAACGTCAACATAAAGTTCTTCATCTTAAAGTTGGTGAATTCATAGGTTTATGTTAAATCAATTGTAGGTCCGCAAGATTTCATAGTGCCATGATTAAGCAACAACATGCAATACATCATAAAAAGTAATTACGTTTCCTAAGCTCATGACACCGAAGCTAGACATGTATGAATGCAAATATAAATTTGCCAACAGGTGTCCGTGAATGATGTGCTAACCCTGCAACATCCCAGATTCGACATGGTATGCGTTCGTTCCCAGTGATAGCTAATCACCCGAACGGGGATCGTCAATCCCTAATAGATCTATCCATAACATTCGCGCCCGCACAATGTAATTCCCAATCACATCTATTGCAATTAACAGTTCATGATTCATGGAAATAATGGGTTATGGAACTAGGCAAATACACGAATCATGGTATAAAATGTACACTTGCATCCAGTTGGTAAAACAAAGGTTGTTATCACAAGGATGTAAATCATTTAATTAATTGTAAAGCATGGGGCTATGAACTCACCTTAGCCGGTAGTTCTCTGAATGATAACAAGTATCCAAGTAGGTAGTGGATCACACCGTTAAGTACCTAAGCAAGTACGGTCAAGTCTTAGTTTTCACTTTTAAACTAATGACTCATTGTATAAACTAAATCCCATTTTAAGTTTATATATACCGTTATCACTTGTGTGGTGGGACACAACAAGTTTATTGTATTTACAGTTTCCGATGGTTCTCGAGAACGTGAAATCATTATTAATAAATATACTTATTTATTAACTTGTTATTAAACTCGCTCGATGTCCGAACATCTTAATGTTCGACCGACTTGTCAAGTGTTTCATCTATTTCACTTTGGTTCTAAACTACCCTTAAGTTTTAGTTGTTTACATTTTTGTCACTAGGTTTATTAAATATACCCTTTTATATTTTAACCCTTTTAGTTCAAAAGTGACGTAATTGAGTCCTTGAGTTACGAAGAGTCGTTTTTGATCCTTATAATTTCCACTTAGGCTTCCCTATGTTTAGAATGTTGCAAGAATGGTCCTAGAGTTATTGTAGTTCGAAATGTAACTAAACTATCCTTCAGTTTCGAAATTTACTATTCCCTAGTCCCTCGACTGTGAAAGTTTCCATTTTTCACTCCGAAATTAATCCCAACGAGTGGCATCTTTCTTCGTTAAGGCTCGTTAAGTTTACAAAAAGTGTTTCGGTGGAAAAATATGCTCATCGAGGCTTATTTTGGCTTAAAGGGCCTTATGGGCCCGTTAAGGTCAGTTTTGCTTTAGAGGGCCCGTCATTGTTTTGAACAAGTCTACAGGTTATAATAAGTTATACGGGGCTGTTAAGCTTTCATAAGCTCGGTGAGCTTATTGAAGCTTATTTCAAGCTTATTGGGCTTATGGGCCCAATAGTTTATCCCGAATAGAACCTAAATGGTTTCTTAGGCATTTTAGCTTATTTCCCATTCGTTTCAACTTAGCTTTTTCTGTCTCGTTTTCAGCTTATTTAAAATAAGCCGATAAGCATTTGTCAATGGGCTTTTGGGCCCATTAATGACCCGAAGAGGTTTTACTCTCTTTGGTTCGGCCCATTGAGGCCCGATGACTTTGCTTGAGTCCGTTAAGCACTAAGAGGGTCGGTTAAGCTTCAAATAAGCTCGGGGAGCTTATTATGGCTTATTTTGAGTCTATTGGGCCCGTAAGCCCAATGGCTTGGCCCGATACACCCTTTATGCTTTGCTAGCTTATTTATCATTCATTTTAAGCTCAATGATCCGTTTTATTTTTCCAGCTTATTCGCAATAAGCTAATAAGCTTCGGGTTGGGCCGACTTGGGCCTGTTTAAGGCCCGATAAGGGTTCAAAGGCGTTCCGTTGAGTGCATTGAGGTCCATTAAGTACCTTTATGACCATTAGGCTTATTTAATTCTCATAAGATCGTCAATAAGCCACTCGAGCTTATTGTGAGCTTATTGGTTCATTTAGGGCCCGTAATTAGGCTAGGAGGCCCGTTAGGGTTCGGTTGGTTTTCAAAGAAGTACAAAGGGTTCATCTAGTTTCCTAAGTCTATATTAAGCTCATCAAGTCGCAATAATGCACTCGAACAGCTCTGGAGCTTATCGTTGGCTTATGAGCCTTGTATTGGCTCGTGTTGGGCTAGTGTTAACAGGCTACGGTTTTCCCGAGGCCAGTTGCTTTCCATTAGCCATTTTTATGTTCTCGATAGGCTCTAGTGACAACTATTACCGCGTATTCAACTTGTTTATACGTCGGGTTCTCCATGCAAGTGTCCATTTGGGTAGTGTAAGCATTTCTAAGTGTTCTAACTCTGTTTACAATGAAAGTCTTACGTGTAGTTATTTATATTTTTTCGCACCTTAGGGTTAGTTATGTCGAAGTCACTAGCTTTCCTTTTAATATCATTGGTTTGCATGTGTTTTTAACACAGCTTTGCCACACTAAGCGAATTTTACGCCACACTAGGCACGTACCCCTTTAATGTTTGGTTACGACACTTTTTTAACAAAATCAAAGGAATGGATATTTATGAAGGTTGAAGGTTGTCATGACTTACAAAGGTCTAGAAAGCTCGAGATTATTAGGAATGGACGTATATATCGCTAACCCTTAGCGCCGTGTGTCCCTTTTGCGAATGTTGGTTGGCGGTTTGAGACCCGAACACAAAGGAGAGGAGTGTTTGAGTGTTTGTGAGTTTAAGAAAAGTCTAAGTGTATGTGTAGGAACATATTTATAGGCAAGAGTGCTTGTTAGATTTCCTAAGCTCTAAACTAACTAGGAATCGGGCCATTATGTGGTTTTTGGGATCTTTTTTTTTTAGTTACTTACACATGGTTTTTTTCTTGTAACCACTAAGTACATGTTTTAATGAGCTAGAGATGTACAAGATATTTACTTAGCTAGGAAATCTTATGGGTTTGGTGTGTTGTTTCCTAGTTGACCGCGACTAAGAAGAGCAAAAACAAGGCAATGGGTTATTACCCAATGTGTCAAGGGTCATTAGGGGACCATTAGTACCCATATTTAATGGAACAAGGATGTACATGTACTTAAAGATCAAGGTTTGGGATTTTGCTAGTTAATAATCTACCTTAGGAGATTGGTTGGTGTTTTTCTTTGCCCTAATCCGGCATTTAAAGGGATATAAACACAAGGCTTGACTAATTTTGTGTTTAGGCTTTTAAAGTGGGTATTGGTTTGAGTCTAGGTAAGTCTAGGTATTTAGGGGTGCGTCCAAATGTATTTTATCGCGGAAACGTACCTTTTACGTGGACCAATAAAAATAAAATACGCAAAGTACATAATTATCCTCAAAATAATTATTCCTTACTTGTTTGATGTAAACCTTAATTTATTTGGTGACCGTTTACACTCATTGGTTATTTCTAGTCTACGCGGTTTAGCTTTAAAAGTAAACATTAAAAGTAAACGCGTATCGGACTAAAATAAATAGTGATCATTAATATAGTCGTATATCGGTCACGAAAAATGAGATTTGTTACAGTCTCCACCCGTTAAATGAGCTTTGTTCCTCAATGCTTATAGCCCTTGTTGTAGATGACGAAGCCCGGTTGGTGAAGGTGTTGTGGGTATTTTTGTTGAACGAATCTTTACGTTCCAGGTGAACTCAGGGCCCCGGCTAGAGTTCCAGCGATCCTTAACCAGTGGTATCCGGTCGCTTCAATGTTTGATCTCTCGTTCCATGATTTTTCCATCGAGGCTTTCCACAAACTGGAGTATCGTCGACATGAATTCCTTCTAACGAGCATGGGACTAACGGTTCAGCTTGGCATATACATTTCTTCGGTTTTGATACATGGAATAAGTGTGGTGAACTCTGCTCAACTCTTGAGGAAGTTCCAGCCTGTAGGCAACCTTTCCAACTTTTGCTAGCACTTTGAAAGGTCCGACGTACCTCGGGTTCAGCTTGCCCCGCTTACCGAACCGTACGACTCCTTTCCAAGGTGAGACCTTGAGCATAACTCTGTTTCCAACTTCGAACTCCATCGGCTTTCGCTTCCGATCAGCATAGCTCTTTTGTCGATCCTGTGCCGCTTGCATCCTTTGCTTGATCAGGACGATCTTTTCCGTTGTTTCTTGGATTAGTTCTGGACCAGTCAGTTGGGCTTCCCACCAACCTACGGCCCAGCATACTGGTGTATCGTCCTTTTCGACCTACAGATGCCTCATTATCGGGGCGGCCTTTATGCTATGGTGATAACTGTTGTTTATATGAAAACTCGGCCAATGTAGACTGTTTATACCCAGCCTTTGCAAAATCAATTACCAAGACGTAGCATGTCCTCGAGAGATGAATGGTCCTATCGCTCCTTGCCGTCTGTTTCTGGATGTACGCAGCTGCTCATGCTAATAATCTGTACCTAAAGCTTGTGGAAACGATCTCCAGAATTTCGAAGTGAATCTTCAATCTCGATCACAGATTAATTGAGGCCAGGTATCTTTTTTTATACGTGTCTTGCCAATATCCTGTTCAAGTTCAACCTTGCCAACTTATACAATGGATCATTCTCCGTATTTGGCAAGAAGTGAGAGATTTTGTAAGTCGATCCACAATCACCCAGTGGTTTCGAATCTTGTGACGACCTAGGAAGTTGGTTGATAAAATCCATTGGTTATGTTATCCATTTCCACTCAGGTATTTATGGTTGTACTTGCAATCTGTTGGCCTTTGGTGTTCGGCCTTGACCCTTGCACATGTCAAGCATTTGCTAACATGGGTGGCAATGTCAGCCTTCATGTTTGGCCACCAAATAAACTTTCTTCACATTCTTGGTCATCTTCTCGGAACCGGGATGGATAGAATATTTTGACTTGTGGGATTCGTGCATAATCACGGATCTTAAGTCTCCATAACAAGGTATCCAACTCCTGCCGTATAAGCATAGTGTCCCATCTGCACGTGGTTCCAATCTTTCCTTGGGTATATCCCTTCGGATCATACCCCCTACGTCTTCGTTTACAATATTCATGGTTTATTTTTTTTTTTTTTTTTTTTTTTTTTTTTTTTTTTTTTTTTTTTTTTATTTTTTTTTTTTTTTTTTTTAGTTTTTTTTCCCCCCCCCCCCCCCCCCCCCCCCCCCCCCCCCCCCCCCCCCCCCCCCTTTTTTTTTTTTTTTTTTTTTCTTTTTTTTTTTTTTTTTTTGGGCTTCGACTCTGAGATTCTAATAATTCGTTGGAAGATCTAAACCAAATTGTATAATAAGGCTCGAAACTCGCAATGGCTCAATCCGTTTCTTTTCGGCTCAGCGTGTCGGCAACTACGTTTGCTTTCCTTGGGTGAATAACGGAATATCGCTGTCGTAGTCATCAGTAATTCTGCCAACCGGCTTTGCTTGTTATGCTCTTTGAGCGAGAAATGTGTTGTCAGGCTTTTATGTCGGTGAATACGGTGCATCTATTTCTCGTATAGATAGTGTCTCCATTCTTTAGGGCATAACTACCGATCCAAGTTCTAAATCGTGATGGTGTAGTTCTTCTCGTGAACTTTTAACTGTCGAGAGGCATGAGGCAAGCACCTTCTCTCGTTGCATTAAACAAGCCATCCTTAAGCCCTTTGTGTGACGCATCGCAGTATTACCACCAAAGTCTTCGCTCCTACAGGTAGAGCTAAAATTAGGGCAACCTGCACTGCTTCTGCTTTAGCCAACGAAAGCTCCTCTTCTTTTTCTACCATCGAAAACTTGATTCACCTTTATGAGGTAGTTTCGTCATTGAATTTGCAATCTTCGTATATCCTTCATTGAACTTTCGATAGTTAACCAGCAAGACCTAGAAATTGGCGGATCTCCGGTGGTGTCTTGGAGATGTCCCATCCTTGATAGTCTCTATAATTGGCCGGGTCTATGTGGTTGCCTCTACACTATCTATGTCATGTCCGAGATATTGTTCCTTCGGAATCCAAAATTCTACATTTTGATGAAAACTTTGCGTACAACTTCTCCTCCTTAAGCAATTCCAAAATTGCTTTAAGGTGTTCTTCATGCTCTCTTTCGTCTTTTGAATAAATAAGTATATCATCGATGAAGACGATTACAAACTTATCCAGGTAAGGTTTGCACACTCGGTTCATGAGGTTCCATGAATACCGCAGGTGCGTTTGTACTAGTCGGAATGGCACTAACCTGGAACTCGTAATGACCAGTACCGAGTTCGGAAATGCCATATTTGAAATGTCTTGTTCTAGTACTCTAAAGTTGGTGCTACCCCGGATCTCAGTATCTATCTTCGAATAACATTAATAGATCCTTGCAGTTGATCAAACAAATTCGTCGATCCTCGGAGTGGATAACGATTTCTTTACTGTCTGTTTGTTTAACTCGGGCGGTAGTCGATGACATCCTGAACGAAACCGTCCTTCTTTTTGACAAATAAGACCGGGGCTCCCCAAGGTGAGGAACTAGGCCTTATGAATCCCTTGTCAGAAAGCTCTTGTAATTGTTCTGATAGTTCCTTCATTTCGGATGGGGCCAATCGATATGGTGCTCGAGCTACGGGAGCAGCTCCTGGAACTAAGTCGATTTGAAATTCCACCGGTCGAGCTGGAGGATGGGAACCGGGCAATGTCCTCTGGAAATACTTCTGAAATCTCGAATGATTGGTACGTCACTCTAGTTGTTTTCCATTTCCCGACCTTGTCCTCCTCTTCCTGGCGGATATCTGTGCTAAATAGACCTGGCATCCCTTGGCTATGTATTCTTGTGCTTTAGACATGAGATACTGTCAACCTAGATTCTTCCCTTGCTACTTTAGTTCCGCAAAAAAGTCAAAGTTTCATTTCGTAGGGAACTTTGAACTAGTTTCTCATCGCATATGATCCACGGCGTGATATCTTTCTTAACCAGTTCCATTACGATAATGTACAATCGAAACTACCCAGTTCTACCGGCAATAAGATCTAGGTTGCAGGTTGGTCTAAGGAATTTTAAGGATGAACTCGTATGATTGTTGTCTATATTGACTATTTCCCATCGGCTAATTCGACATCATAACAGTTTTCTAATGAAGTTGGGGCGATGTTATCAAGGAATAAATGTAGTTGATATAAACTTCTATCGGCACCGCAGTGTCGAATAAGATAAGATGCCATAGTGGTTATTTAAGTGGAAGTCAGTGACGACATTTCGCTTCAGGGTTCCCTGGTGCATTTCCTCTTTTCAGCATTCCCAACTGCATAAACCCATCCTTGAGCATTCCCATTTCCTCCATCTTTATTCTTCAGTTTTGGACAATCTCTCTTGAAGTGTCCTGATGCTCCACACTCAAATCAACCGTTTCCCTTGGGAGTTGCCCCATTACCCTTCTAAGAGTTTGCAACATTTACGTTGCCAGTACCTCTGCAATCGCGAGCAAAGTGCCCTATCTTGTTGAAACTTGTGGCAACCTCTGAATTGCACGGGCCATTGTGGTGAGAGATGGCATTGTTGCACTTTGGCAGGATCACCCCCATAAGGCTTCCTTTCGGCCCTGTCCCCATGTTTAGACTTTGGCGGACATTTGCCTTTTGAAGGGTTGCTGTTGTTGGCCATGGTTGTTTCTGGATGATCATCAGCCTTACTTTTGTTGTAGATGCCTTTCGCGTAATGGCGGAGTTTCTGATCCATCAAGTCATTGGCCAACTCAATACGTCATCCAATAGTCTTGGGTTGGCAGATTTGACGTTCCATATAATGTTGTCAGGAATGCTCCCACGTGTATGGTCTACCTTCTCTGTTTCATTGGCAACAAAACTTGGTACATATATGTTAACTCTTGGAAAAGTTCAGTGTATGCTGGTAGATCGTTTCCCTTTGACCTTCAGAGTTCCGCAAACTCATCTCTTGCTTTCTTGATTTCACCTGCGGACAATACTTGTCCGTCATCTTTTTCTTGAGTTATTCCCAAGTCATGGCTATGCCTCTGGACCTTATTAGTTCTCATTTGGACCATTCCACCTAAGTCAGAGCAGCACTAATAGAGTTCAAGGTGCAAACTTTTTTACTTGGTTATCAACAGCACAAACCGCTGATAGTGAAAATGATTCCATATTTTCAATTCCATCGAGTTCAAAAAGGGACACTCCTTCGACCACTTTGTTGTTCAATGGTGGCACTTATGAAAATCTGCGTAGAAACAAGGGGACACGCGGGTTTGCACGTTCCTACGGTTGTCTCCGTGCGAACTGTGACCTTCATCCCCATTGGTGGCGTTTTGCAAGAGAGCTGGTCGGGCATCATTGATTGGTTGGATTCGGGGGTATGTTGTTTGGGTTGGTGTTATTGATAGGGGTATTTGGTCATACTCTGGTTGTAGGTGCCATGACTTTGTCTGGATCACAAAAGACAATACATGTGGTTATGGACACGAATGTAATAATATATAGAGAGTTAATCACACAAAGAAGTTATAGTACAAGTTGACTCATCCATTTCATTCATAACTGTGAAAATTTTACATGAAATAGTCGTCTGAATACACATAATACAATACAAAAGATCTAAGGCTTTGCTTGCGGGTGAACCACTAATACTTAACATGCCTTGTACAATGACCTTAGCAAATATTACAATAACATAAATCACTAGATGTGAGGTCGGCGTCCCCAAAAAGCCTCCTGGTGATCTGGAATCCTAGCTTGGTCCTGACTGTATAGCTATCCTCGTACTCTCGCAGTGCTAACAACTCGAATGCATGTCATCATCTCTCGCCTCATATCGATGACTCGGAGAGTCTCTATCATCTGGTCCTGGCGCCTACGATCAGTCTCTCGAAGCGTGCTAACTCAGTCTGCTGCATATGAAAGCGAGTCTCGTGTACCTGGTGCTGTGTCTGAATGAGAGTACTCTGCAGCTGTGAGTTGTGTTGGTGTGACCTGTAGGTATGTCTCATGTGCATACACATGATACACGATGGGATACTGTAGTCATGATGAGTAGCCCGGACTCTAACTCCTATGATTGAGCCAAGGCCTCACGGGAAGCATGGCCTCCTCCTCCACCGCCATCGGTCTCTGGAGGGTCATCCTATCCCCCATAAAGTAAGTCGACCGTGCGAGTTCATATGATCGCTGTGATATACGAGACCTACTATCCTGAGCATCCGCTAGTAGGGATACAAGTCCTGTGTATCCTCGGCTCATGGAGCTCTGCAAGTCCTAAGTATCTCTAGTGTTGACCTCTCCACGGTCATAGAGGTGCTATATCTGGGAAACTGCCTCTGCCGGATCTACCCAAGTATCCTTTATCCAGTTATCCCACATCTCTAATCCCTGTCGCCCTCTCCTCAGCGTCTACCGTGCTGACTGTAACATTTCTCATTTTCGGTGTCATTGTACGACTATTATTAATGATCACTATTTTTTTAGGCCGGGGATAAGCGTTTACTTTTAATTATTTACTTTTAAGCTAAAACCGTCCGCTAGATAGCAATAACCAATATAATTGTAAAAGGTTCTCCAAATATATTAAGTTGTTTTTACACCAAACAAGTAAGGAATGATTATTTTAAGAATAATTATTGTACTTTGAGTATTTTATTTTTATTGGTCACATAAAAGGGTTACGTTTCGCGATAAAATACATTTGGATGCACCCCGAAAATGCCTAGACTTACCTAGACTCAAACCAATACCCAATTTAAAAGCCTAAACACAAAACTTAATCAAGTCTTGTGTTTATATTCACTTGGAACCCGAAATTTGGCAAGTAACTCGCCTAAAAATCGTCCCTTGTGGATTTATAAACTAGCAAATCAACCTAAAAATACTTAAGGGTACATGTACATTACCTAAGTCATTAAGACATGTCCTAATGGTCTCCTATAAGTCACTTTCCCCGGGTTAATACCTCTTTGATCCCCTTGTTCATCTAAGTCGCGGTACTTACTTCATATACACATAAACACATAAGATTTTCATAGCTAAACATAATCTTGTACACCACCTAGCTAATTAATACTTGTACTCATGGTGGTTTATCAAAAACCATGTGTGATTAACTAAACCCCTCAAAAACCGCCTCTAGTACACATTTCGGTTGTGTATATGGACTAGGAAAGCTAACTAAGCTCACTTGCCTATAAATACCCCACTCCTCATAACTTCACATAATTACATTTCCATAACCTTTAAACTCTCTCAAGCCAAGAACCTTCTCTGTTTACCCTACTTACTCATCGGGTTCTAAGAAAATCGGAGCCATTTACTCGACCCACTTTTTCCTCCTAAGGAACAAAAGCTACGTTAGATCGCGTATAAGGGGTAAGGAAGTATACGAGACTTGGAGTATGGGATTACACGCGTTTATAGTGCAAACGAGGGGTTTTCTTCTAAACGCGCCATCAAAACTCTAGGACCCTTGTAAGTTGCACACAATACATTTCCTTTGTAATATACGTATTCGTTTATTGAGAACTAGCCTAGGAGTCAAGTGTGTGTGCATGCGATGTTCTAGCGTGAAAACACGCATGATAAATATGAAATGAGCGTGTTGTGAGCACGTTGTGTTCGTTTAATAACTTGCACTATGCTAGAAACGTATAAGCTAACTCGCGAACAATAACCATGTTATATAAAAATGTACACGAGTGAGTTAATAAGCCTTGTTCGGGAATTAAAAGAATACTATACGTAAACTTACGTTGAAATCATGACGTGAGGTGTGATACAACGTTATGCGACAATAATAGACGTTTGCATGTTGCGGGGCAAGCTTAGGAAATGTAAAACACATTCGTTTTAGTACTAGGCAATTTAACGGGACCATTTAACATATTTATGAACCATTCGAACCCTTAATGGACTCACCGGTCCATTTGCGAGCCCAACGCGAGCCCACAGGTCAAAAGCAACGATAAGCCTAAACACAGCTGATTCGTGTGCTTTATACGCGGCAATAAGCCTTATTCGTAGTTCACATAATGAAAATAAGAGCCTAAATGACCCTTTGGCATGTCGTTGAGGCCAAACTATCCCCTAACGGGCCTCCTATTCGAGCCCTAATCAAGGCCCATCAAGAGCTTATTAATAAGACCGCAGTTATTAATAAGTCTACTCGGGCTTAATTCATAAGGGGAGTGTCCATAGGACCTCAACTCCTCTTCTTTATAACGATTCTTCGGGGCTTTACTTCATTAGAAACTCCAATCGCACCTTAATGGGCCTCCTAGCCCATTAACGAGCCCTAATGAGACAAATAAGCTCACAATAAGACGAGTAGCTTAGTGGTGATCTTGTGGGGGCTTAATATGATTTTTAGACGTAATATACTTAATGGACCTTCAATGGACCCATCGAAATGTCTTTGAACCTTATCGGGCCTCAACCGGCCCAAGACCGGGACAATTTTGAATTGCTTATTGGGCTTATTTTGCTTATTAGAATAAGCTTGGAAAAGGAAACAGATTGTTGCTTAATATACGTGTGGGAACAAAAAGCACTAGGTTAGGTCCTAAACACTCAACTCCCTTATCGGGTAAAGTTATTGGGCTCACAAGCCTAATAAGCTCAAAATAAGCTCCAATAAGCTCACCGAGCTTATTTTAGCTTTAAACAGTTCCACGTGAGCTTTTAAACGCCTTTTAGTTTATTAAAAAAACTATATCGGACCCTTAAAAAAGCTAAATGGACCTTAACGGGCCCAATAAGGCCCGTTAAGCCGAAAGCTCGAGAATTTGCTTATTTATAAGCCGAAATGATTGGTTGGGCTTATTTGGAATAAATAAGGCCAAATTCACTTGTCGGGATTTATTGGTTGAAAATGAAATTTTTTCTAAGTAGGGGGACATAAAAACGTATTTCCGAATCATTAAGGAGTTAGTTTTGTCAAATTCGAGTTTCAATAACTCCAGGGACTATTCTTGTAATATTCTGAAACTTAAGGGTTTAAGTACAAACTATAAAAACCTAAACTATCCTTTTTAGAAACTTAAGGGACTATTTACGTCATTTCCAATAACTAAGGAGGTTTTAAAAATTTAATTATGTATATTTGTAGACCTAGGGGACTAAAAGTGGAATAAACTGTAACTTAAAGGTATTTTAGCAACAAAAGTAAAATACTTGACAAATCGGTCGAACGGTAAGATACTCGGACATCGAGCGATTTAATAACAAGTTAATAAATAAAGTATATTTATTAATAATGATTTCACGTTTCTCGAGAACCATCGAAACTATAAATACAATGATCTTGTGTGTCACCACACAAGTGATACGGTAATATATATATATAAACTTAAAAAAGGGATTTAGTTTATACAATGAGTCGTTAATTTAATGTGTAAACTAAGACTCGACCTTACTTACTTATGGTACTTAACGGTTCTCTTGTGATTCACTGCTTACTTGGATACTTGTTTGCATTCAGAGAACTACCGGTAAGTGAGTTCATAGCCCCGTGCTTTATAATCTATTTAAAGATTTACATCCCTTTGGGGTGGAGAACATGCTTTGTTTTACAAAAACTGGACGCAATTTACTTTTATGCCTTGTTACGTCGTTTGCCTAAGTTACCATAACCCTTATGTCCATGATCATGAAACTGTTAATTGCATGGATGTACGTTGGGATTTAATTGTGCGGGCGCCGTATGTTATGGATAGATCTATTAGGGAGATTGACACCTCCCCGTTCGGCGTGATAAGCTATCACTGGGATACGACGCATGCCAATGTCGAATTTGGATGTTGCAGGGTTAGCAAATCATTCACGGACACAGTTTGAAATTTATAAATTGCATTCATATTCGTCGAGCCATCGGTGGCATGAGCTTAGGATAACGTAATTACTTTTTTGATGTTTGCATCTGTTGCTTACATACACTTTGAAAAATCTTGCGGTCCTACTATTCATAAAACATATGTATTCACAACTTTATGTTGACGTTTTAAGCATGTTTTCTGGTCATAAGGCACGAGGTGCGAGATAATTTGGGATCGTCAATAATTGAAGAGGTCAAAATTAAGATTTGGGGTCTTATTACACTTTGGGGACAATTGTTTTATAAACGAATTCTTTATCTATTTTTGTTGAACATTTGAAGACATGAGCATATGTAACAAAACAAGTATTTTGTTAATCAAATGTATCTTTTTAAACGACACGTTTAGACTTATCTTAATCCCTCTCCACCACTAAACCCCCCCGCCTCACCCTAGTCGTTCCTTTGATCTTGTGCTATTGACCCAATAATGTAAAGCCTTCGGATATTCAACATTCCGCTGCATACTCAGGATTTGAGGGTGTTTCAGATTGGTACCAGAGCCAGGTTATTGGGAACAGATCAAAGTGTTTGTCTGGACTATAACCCATTTTACAAACTGTTTTCACATATGGGGGATTTGTGAGGGACCATACATGCATTTCTTGTTTGAATTCTAGCGCATATATATTTATATGGACAGCATTGCTAAAGCATTAGTAGGGTATGAGTGATTATGATTAATATCCGTGTATATAAATATTTCGTATATTACTATAAGGACTTTATTATTAAACCTTACATATCATATCGAATATTTCTTATAAGAGATACTTATATAAGTTATTTTACTTTTTGCAGTAACCATGTCTTCAGCGACGTCAGATGTTACCTACACTTCCGTCTACTCCGACTCTGAGCCCGGCAGAGCTCTCTGGGGAGCCGAGTATGAGGAAGTATCGGAGGGAGACATACCACGGGTCATCGTATTAGGATACGACGGACTCCCGACAGCACAGTAGCCCATCCGTCACAGTAATTACATACTAGGTCCACAGATACTACCAGTTCCTCAGGACGAGGATGAGCGTGAGCCTATGTTCATACAGGCGCATGACCCTGACTACGTACCGGAGCCTATATACCCCGAGTACATACCCTTAGAGGATGACCATGAGTTTCCGGCTGAGGAACAGCCATTACCACCTGTTGATTCACCCACTGCTGAGTCACCCGGATATGTTACTGAGTCGGATCCCGAGGAGGATCCGGAGGAGTACGAGGATGATAAGACAGAGGATGGACCGGTTGACTATCCTATGGACGGGGGAGATAATGGAGATGATGGATATGATGGGGATGATGATGACGACGACTCATCTGGGGATGACGCCAGGGACGAGGATGATTGAGGGACGTAGGGGATGAGGAGGGAGCACTTAGCTCGGCTGACTCTACAGTCGACCTGCTGATGGGGCTGTTTCCCCACCTGAGGAACGAGCCTGTTATACCACCAACCCTCCACTGGACATTACTGTTGGGGCTAGGATTACTGATCCGACACAAGCTTATGAAACCCTTCCATCAGAGGCAAGAAGTTGAGAGGACATTCTGGCCATGACTACTCCATCACCAGCACCACCTATATCACTATCACCACCCTCTGCAGGGGAGCGCCTTGCTAGGTGCATGGCTCCACCTGCACATTCACGCCTTTACCACCATAATCTGGGTGTCTAAACACAAAAACCAGGCACTCAGGTTAGCATCCACCCAGGCTATTCATTGAGCAGTTACTGCCGCATTACACCACCTTCATTACCACCACTACCACATCTCTATCCATACCATCATCCTGTTGATCGTAGGAAGATATTCACGGTCTGTGCAGCATTCTACCCGCAAGAGGTGCATAGTCCACTATATGCTCAGATATGAGATCGGAGAGAGTTCCACTGCTAGACCTGCTAGAGGTCAAGGGATAGATTATGGGTTTGTTAGCACGGTAGATGCTGAGAAGAGGCGACATGGGATTAGAGATGTGGGATACGGGATTAGGGATACTTGGGTAGATCCGGCAGAGGCAATTCCAGAGATAGCCTATGACCGTGGGAGAGGTCAACACTAGAGTCGTAGGACTTGCTGAGCTCCATGAGCGGGATACACAGGACTTGTATGCCCTACTAGAGGATGCTTAGGATGGTAGGTCTCTCTTTGTAATATCACAGCGTGTCGGAGAGAAAATCGCAGTCGGGTCGACTTACTTATGGGGGATAGGATGAATCTCCAGGAGACAGTATGGATGGTGGAGGGAGGAGGCTATTGCTTCCGAGAGGCTTGGGCTCATTCATAGGATTGGGTCAGGCAACTATCAGGAGATTAGACCCATCGTGGATCATGTGTATGCACATGAGACCTTCTACAGGCACACAGGACACAGCTACAGCTACTGGAGTACTCTCATTCAGACACAGCACTAGAGGTACTCGGGACTCGCTATCATATGCAGCAGACTGAGATAGCGGAGCTTCGAGAGACTGGATCGTAGACGCACAAGACCAGAGGGTAGAGTACTCATCCGAGTCTCAGAGATATGAGGCGAGAGATGAGTGACATGAGGCTGAGTTGTTTGCACTGCGAGGAGCAGGCGGAGGTAGCTAGACATCGGGACCCGAGGCTATGGGATTCCAGATCGCCAGAGGCTTTCTGGGGACGCCGACAGAGTCACATCTTGTGATTTATGTTATTGTATTTTGCTAGGTCATTTGTACAGGCATGTTAAGTATTGGGGTTCACCCCGCTAGCATAGCTTAGATCTTTTGTATGTATCATGTGTACTTCTACAACTATTTCATGTAAAATTTTCAAAGATATGAATGAAATAGACGTGTTATCTTGTAATATATACGTCTCTTGTGTTGATTATCTAATCTATATATGTCTATATTCTGTATAAAACTCATGTTTTGTCTCTTTTTGTGATCTAGACAAATCTTGGCACTACAACCGGAGGACAAATACCCCTATCAATAAACCCAACAAAACAACATGACCCCCGAAATCCATACATGCAATGATCGACAAAACTCTCTTGCGAACGGGCCACCAATGGTAGATGGAAGTCAAATTCGCACGGAGACAACAGAAGGAACGTGCAAACCACGCGTCCTTGTTTCTACGCGGATTTCATGAAGTGCCAACCTTTGAACTTCAAAGGGGCTGAAGGAGTGGTCGGTTTAACTCGATGGATTGAAAAGATGGAATCAGTCTTCAATATCAGTGGTTGTGCTGTTGAAAACCAAGTAAAGTTTGCCACCTGCACTCTGTTAGGTGCTGCTTTGACTTGGTGGAATGGTCAGTTAGGTCTCTAGGTCCAGAGCCATATGCCTTGGACTTTGGAAATATCAAGAAAAAGATGACGGACAAGTATTGTCCACAGGTGAAATCAAGAAGCTATGAGGATTGAGTCTGTGGAACTGAAGGTCTGGGAAAACGACATTCCAGATTATGAACGTTTCCAAGGTTTAACCCTGTTTCTGTACCATGTTTGTTGCCTATGAAACCGAGAAAATCGTCAGTACCTCAGTGGACTTCCTGAAAACTGTATGGGAACGTCAAGGTTGCCAAAACCCAAGGACATTGGATGAGATTATTGAGTTGGCCAGTGACTTGATGGATCGGAAACTCCTCACCTATGCTGAAAGGCAATCTGACAACAAAAGGAGGGCTGATGACTCATCTAGAAAACAACATAATCACAACATACAAACCTGTTCAGAGGCAGAATGTCGCCAAAGTCAAAACATGGGGACAGGCGAAAGGAAGCCGTATGGTGGATCCCTGCCAAGTTGCCACCAAGTGCCATCTCCACCAAATGGCCCGTTGCACCCAGAGGTGCCACAAGGGCAAACAAGATATGGGTCTTTGCTCGCGATTGCAGAAGTACTGGCAACCCCCCCCACCAAAATGTTGATAACTTCCAAAAGGGCAATGGGGGGAAACTCCCAAGGGAAACGGTTGTTTTGAGTGTGGAGCATCAGACACTTCAAAGTGAGATTGTCCAAAACTGAAAGAAAGATGGGGGTAAATGGAAATGCTCAGGATGGGTTTATGCAGTTGGAATGTGAAAAAGAGGGAAATGCACCAGGGAACCCTAGATGCGAATGTCGTCAAGGGTACGTTCCTCTTTAAAAAATAACCACTATGCATCTATCTTATTCGGACATGGTGCCGATAGAACGTTTTATTATCCTCTGCATTTAGTTCCTTGATTAACATCGCCCCAACTCAAACTAGGAAAACTGTTTATGTTCGAATTAGCCGCATGGTAAACTAGTCAAGTTAGAACATTTCATACGAGGTTGCACCTTAGAATTTTTAGGCCATCCGTATCAACATAGATCTCAATGCAGTAGAAACTGGGTGTTTCGTCGTCATTATCGGCATGGACTGGTTTAAGAAGATATCACGCTTGTGATCGTATGCGATGAGAAACTTGTTCAAGTTCCCTACGGGAATGAAACTTTGACTTTTTGCGGAAACGAAAGTAGCAACGGGAGAGAATCCCGGTTGACAGTTATCTCATGTTCAAAAGCTCAAGAGTACATGGCCAAGGGATGCCAGGTCTTTTTAGCACAGATATCCGCCAAGAAGAAGGAGGAAAAGGTCGGAAAAGGAACAAATAGAGAGTACCAATCGTCCGTGATTTTTCCAGGAGATTTCACGAGGACTTGCCAGGTCTTCTCCAGCTCGACCGGGGCAATTTCAAATCGACTTGTTCCAGCGAGGCTGCTCCCGTAGCTCGAGCTCCATATCGGATGGCCCCATACGCAAAATAAGGGAACTATCAGAACAATTACACGAGCTATCTGACAAAGGTTTCATAAGGCTAGTTCTACCCTGGGGAGCCCCGGGTCTATTGTCAAAAAGAGACGGTTCGTTCAGGATGTGCATCGACTACCGCGAGTTGAACAAACTGACGGTAAAGAATCGTTATCCACTCCCGAGGATCGACGATTTGTTTGATCAACTTCAAGGATCCAGTATTTACTCGAAGATAGATCTGAGATCCGGATATCACCAGCTTAGGGTTCGAGGAAAAGCACGTCCCGAAGACGGCATTTCGAACTGGTATGGCCATTACGAGTTTTCAGGTTATCGACATTTCGGACTGACAAATGCACCTGCGGTATTCATGGACTCTGGAACCGAGTTATGCAAGCCCTACCTGGATAAGTTGTATTTGTCTTCATCGATGACATACTTATTTATTCAAAGAACGAAAGAGAGCATGAAGAACACCTTAAAAAGCAATTTTGGAATTACTTAAGGAGGAGAAGTTGTACGCAAAGTTTTCAAAATGTGAATTTTGGATTCCGAAGGTACAATTTCTCGGACACGTCATTGATAGTAGAGGCATACATGTGGACCCGGCCAAGATAGAGTCTATCAAGGATTGGGCATCTCCCAAGACACCAACGGAGATCCGCCAATTTCTAGGTCTTGCTGGTTACTATCGAAGGTTCATTGAAGGATTTTCGAAGATTGCTAAGTCAATGACGAAACTTACTCAGAAAGGAATCAAGTTCGATTGGGGAGAAAAGGAAGAGGACGCCTTCCAGTTGATAAAGCAGAAGTTGTGCAGTGCCCCAATTCTGGCTTTACCTGAAGGGAGCGAAGACTTCGTGGTATACTGTGATGCGTCACACAAAGGCTTGGGTGCGGTGTTAATGCAGAGAGAGAAGGTGATTGCATTGGCTTCTCAGACAGTTAAAAGTTCACGAGAAGGAATACACACTCAGATTTAGAACTTGGAGCGGTAGTTTTTGCTCTAAAAATATGGGAAGACCATACTATCTATACGGAACCAGATGCACCATGTTCACCGACCATAAAAGCCTACAACACATTCTCGATCAGAAGGAGCTTAACATGAGACAACGCTGTTGGCTGGAATTACTGAGTGACTATGATTGTGATATTCGTTATCATCCAGGGAAAGCAAACGTTAGTGGCCAACGCGATGAGCCGTAAAGAACGGGTTGAGCCATTGCGGGTTACCCCCATAGATCCATTCTAGCTGTCGGGCCTTAGTTATGGACAATTGTTGATCCTTTCTCAAACGATACTAGAAGCTCAAATCGAAGCCAGAAAACCGGAGACAATCGTAAATGAAGACGTAGGAGTAATGATCCAGAATAGGAGATGTGATACCCAAGCGAAGATGGACCGCGTGCCCGATTGAGGACACTAGTTACAAGAGGTGTTGGAATACCGTGCTAGAGAATTTAGTATCCGTGATTATGCACGAAATCACCACAGTCGGATATATTCTATCCATCCGGTTCAGAAAAGATGTTACCAAGATGTGAACGAAATTATTTTGGGTGCCGAACATGAGGTGCATTGCCACGTATGTTAGCATTGCCTGACTTGTGCAAGGGTCAAGGCGAACATCAAAGGCCATCAGGTTTGTAGTTACAACCGAAATACCTGAGTGGAAATGGATTTAAACATAACAAATGGATTTATTCACACAAACTCCTAGGTGTACAAGGTTTCGACACCATCTGGGTGATTGTGGGATCGATATGACAAAATTGCTCACTTCTCTGCCAATAGGGTGAGAGAGATTGAGACAGCGAGGACAATAGGAGGCCAGGAGACAAGCATATGGGCAGGAGAGGTTATCTATTGACTTGCGACGTTATAGCTTTGCTACTGGGGAGAGAACCCTCATTAGATCCGTTTGGATAACCAATTGCATTAGGTTGCTACTTGCTGAACAGGATCGTTGGCTAAGACACCATAGACACGGGAGGTTTACTCTGCCTCAATTATCTTGGCGAATCGTGGATGGACGATTCACTCGGATATAATTTTTTTCTGGAGATCATTTTCAAAAAGCTTGTTGGGGTTACAGATTATTAGCTATGAGCACTGCGTATCATCAGAAAAACTGACCGGCTCAGAGCGATTTTGTGACAGGTGACGAGGACCATTCAATCTCTCGAGGGCATGCTACGTGGCTTGCGTGATAGATTTTGGCAATGGCTGGGTTTAAGCATTTGCCATTGGCCCGCCGAGTCCTCTCTTATCAACAGTTTATCACGTTAGCATACAGCCGCCCTTATGAGGCACTGTATGGTCGAAAATGTCGATCACCAGTGTGCTGGGCCGAGGTTTTGGGGAAAGCCGACTGACTGGTCCGGATATTAATCCAAGTAGACAACAGAAAAGATCGTTCTGATCAAGGTCAAAAGGATGCAGCGGCACACAGGATCGACAAAAGAGCATACGCTGATCGGAGCGAAGAAAACCGATCGGAGTTTTGGAAGTTGGAGACAGAGTTATGCTCAAGGACCTAAACAAATCACCCCCCCCCACCATCCTTTTGATCTTCTCCACCTGGAAAGGAGTCGTACGGGTTCGGTAGGTAAGCGGGCATAGCTGAACCCGAGGTTATGTCGGACCTTTCAAGTATTAGCAAAGTCGCGAAAGGTTGCCTACTAGGATGGAAACTTCCTCAAGAGGTTGAGCAGAGTTCACCCAAAAAAAAACTTTCCTTGTATCAAACTAAAGAAAATGTTTATTATCGCCGATGAACCATTAGTCATGCGTTAGAAGGAATTCATGTTGTCGATAAGCTCCAGTTTTGTGGATGAGCCCGTTGAAATCATGGAACGGAGATCAAAACGATTGAGCGGTAGCCGGGGATACCACTGGTTAAGGTTCGCTAGAACTTAGCGGGGCCCCTGGAGTTCACCTGGGAACGTGAAGATTCGTTCAAACAAAAATACCCACAACTCTTCACAAATCGGGCTTCGTCATCTACTACAAGGTCTTAAGCTTTGAGGATAAAGCTCTTTTAACGGGCGGAGACTGTAACATTTCTCAATTTTCGTGTCTTCTGTAACGACTATATTATGATCACTATTTTTTTTTAGGCCGATTGCGTTTACTTTTAATATTTACTTTTAAGCTAAACCGCGTAGACTAGAAATAACCAATAAATGTAAACGGTCACCAAATAAATTAAGGTTTACATCAAACAAGTAAGGAATGATTATTTTAAGAATAATTATTGTACTTTGAGTATTTTATTTTTATTGGTCACATAAAAGGGTTACGTTTCGCGATAAAATACATTTGGATGCACACGAAAAAAAAAAAAAATGGGGGCCTAGGACTTACATAGACTCAAACAATACCCAATTTAAAGCCTAAAACAAAACTAAATCAAGTCTTGGTTTTATATTCACTTGGAACCCGAAATTTGGCAAGTAACTCGCCTAAAATCGTCACTGTGGATTTATAAACCTAGCAAATCACCTAAAAAATACCTTAAGGTACATGTACTTACCTAAGTCCTTAGACATGTTCCTAATGGTCTCCTATAAGTACTTTACCCCATGGTTCAATTACCTACTTTGCTTCCCTTGTTCATATAAGTCGCGGTTACTTCCTCATATACCACTAAACCCATAAGATTTTCCTGCTCAAGCATAATCTTGTACACCACCTAGTATTAATACTTGTACTCATGGTGGTTTTAACAAAAACCATGTGTGATTAGCTAAACCCCATAAACCGACTTCTAGTACACAATTCGGTTGTGTATATGGACTAGGAAGCTAAACTGAAGCTCCACTTGCCTATAAATACAACTCCCTAACGCACCATAATACATTTTCATAAACCTTTTAAACTCTCTCAAGCCAAGGAACCTCTTGTTTACCCTCTCATACTATCGGGTTTACAAGAAAACGTGCATAACTCGACCCCACATTTTCCTCCTAAGAACACAAGCTACGTTAAGATCGCGTATAAGGGGATAAGAGAAGTATACGAGACTTGGAGTTTGGGATTACACGCGTTTAAGGTGCAAACGAGTCGGGTTTTCTTCTAAACGCGCCATCAAAACTCTAGGACCCTTGTAAGTTGCACACAATGCATTTCCTTTGTAATATACATATTCGTTTATTGAAAAACATAGCCTAGGAAGTCAAGTGTGTGTTGCATTGCGATGTTCTAGCGTGGAAAAAAGCATGATAAATATTGAATTGAGTGTGTTGTGAGCACGTTTTGTATTCTCGTTTAATAACTGCCTATGGCTAGAAAACGTATAAGCTAAGCGAACAATAACCATGTTTATATAAAAATGTACACGACGTGAGTAATAGCCTTGTTCGGAATTTAAAAAGAAATATACGTAAACTATAGTTGAAATTCGTGACGTGAGGTTGTGGAATCACGTTTGCGACAATATAGACGTTTTGCATGTGGCGGGGCAAGCTTAGGAAATGTAAAACACATTCGTTTTAGTACTAGGCAATTTAACGGGAATTTAACATATTTATGAACCATTCGAACCCTTAATGGACTCACCGGTCCATTTGCGAGCCCAACGCGAGCCCACAAGGCTCATAAGCCACGATAAGCCTAAAACAGCTTATTCGTGTGCTTATACGCGGCTTATCAAGTTCAAAATGAAACTAAGAGCCTAAATGGACCCTTTGGCAAGTCTGTTGAGCCAAACTTAACCCTTCACGGACTTCTATCGAGCCCCAACAAGGCCTACAAGAGCGTATTAATAAGCCGAAAACTTATTAATAAGTACACTCGGGCTTAAATATAAGGGGTGTTGTCATAGGGGGCCTTTCTTCATTTGCCCATCCACCACAATCTATTAAATCAACATAACACAAAAAACCCCAACGCACCCTTAATGGCCTCCTAGCCCATTAACGAGCCCTAAATGAGCAAAATAAGCTCACCAATAAGCTCGAGTAGATTCTTGGTGATCTTGTGGGGATTAATAAAGCTTATTAGACTTTAAATTTACTATGGACCATCAATGGAACCTCAACGACAATGCCTTTGAACCATATATCGGCCTCTACGGCCCAAAGACCGGCCCATTTGAATTGCTTATTGTTCTATTTTGCTTATTTAGAATAAAGCTGAAAAGGGAAACAGATTGTTAGGCTTAAATACGAGTGGGAAAAAGCACTAGGAAAGGTCCAAAACACTCAACACCCTTATCGGGTTAAGATATTGGGCTCAAAAGCCCAATAAGCTCGAAATAAGCTCCAATAAGCTCACCGAGCTTATTTTAAGCTTAAACAGTCCACGTGAGCTTATTAACGCCTTTTAGACTTATAAAAACTATATCGGACCCTTAAAAAGCTAAACGGACCTTAACGGGCCCAATAAGGCCCGTTAAGCCGAAATAAGCTCGAAATAGCTTATTTATAAGCCGAAATGACTTGGTTGGCTTATTTGGACTAAATAAGGCCATAAGTCAATTGTCGGATTTATAATTGGGTTGAAAATGAAATTTTTACAAGTCGGGGGACTAAAACCGTAATTTCCGAAACATAAGGAGATAGTTTTGTCAAATTCGAGTTTCAATAACTCCAGGGACTATTCTTGTAATATTCTGAAACTTAAGGGTTTAAGTACAAACTATAAAAACTAAACTATCCTTTTTAGAAACTTAAGGGACTATTTACGTCATTTCCAAAACTAAAAGGTTTAAAATATAAATATGTATATTTGTAGACCTAGGGACTAAAAGTGGAATAACTCGAAACTTAAAGGTATTTTAGCAACAAAAGTAAAATACTTGACAAATCGGTCGATAGAGTAAGATACTTCGACAGAGCGATTTATAACAGTTAATAAATAAAGTTATATTTTTTTAATAAATGATTTCACCGTTTCTCGAGAACATCGAAACTATAAATTACAATGATCTGTGTGTCACCACACAAGTGATAACGGTAGTATATATATAACTTAAAATGGGCATTTAGTTTATACAATGAGTCGTTAGCTTAAATGTGTAAACTAAGACTTGACCGTACTTACTTAGGTACTTAACGGTGTGATTCACTGCTTACTTGGATATTTGTTATCATTCAGAGAACTACCGGCTAAGGTGAGTTCATAGCCCCATGCTTTATAATTATTTAAATGATTTACATCCTTGGGGTGAGAACATGCTTTGTTTTACAAACTGGACGCAAGTGTACTTTTATGCCATGATTACGTGTATGAATATTGTTACCATAACCCCTTTCATGTCCTTTGATATGAACTGTTAATTGCATGGATGTAGTTGGGTATTACAATTGTGCGGCGCGAATGTTATGGATAGATCTATTAGGGGATTGACACTCCACATTAGGCGTGACTAGTATTCTGGGAAAAAACGAAAGACAATTCCATGTCGAATTTGGGATGTTGCAGGGTTAGCTCATCATTCACGGACACCAGTTGGGCACTTTATAATTGCATTCATATCGTCGTGCCTCGGGGTCATGAGCTAGGTAACGTATTTACTTTTATGATGTTTGAATCTGGTGATTAATCATACACTTGAAAATCTTGCGTCCTACTATTGTTTACATAGACCTTTGATTCACCAACTTTTATTTTGAGTTTTAAGCATGTTTTTCAGTCAATAAGGCACGAGGTGCAGATGATTACATTGGGATTAAGTCCATAATTGAAGAGTCAACACCTTTAAGATTTGGGTTCTTTATTACACTTTGGGGACATTGTTTATAAACCGGAAATCTTTATCTATTTGTTGAACCATTTTGAGCCATGAGCTTATTGTAACAAACATAGTATTTTGTTAAATCAATGTATCTTTTTCAAACGGACACGTTTAGTAGTCGTTCTCTGTTCTTGTGATATTGACCCAATTAATGTATCGCCTTCGGAGATTCAACATTCGCTGCAATACTAGTTTGAGGGTGTTACACTGACAAACCCATAATCTATCCCTTGACCTCTAGCAGGTCTTGTAGTGGAACTCTCTCCGATCTTATATCTGGAGTATATAGTAGACAAATGCAACTTCTTGCGGGGAGGTTGCTCAGACTCAGAAATATCATCCCTATGATCAACAGGTGATGGTATGGATAGAGATGGTGGTAGTGGTGGTAATGAAGGTGGTGGTGGTAATTGCGTGCTTGGCGAGTAACTGCATCATTGAGAGCCTGGGTGGTGGTTGTGTCTTTCTGGTGGATTTTTGGCAGTGGTTGGAGTGGTGGATGGAGGATTCTGGATTGTGGATGCTTTCCTGAGGTAGGGTTTGGGTTAGGACACCTGATGATGGGTGGTAAAAGGTGGTGAATGGAGCAGGTTGGGCATGCACCTAGCAAGGGCTCCCCTGAGAGGGCTGGTGATTGTAGGAGATAGGTGAGTTGATGGTGATGGGGGGGTAGTCATTCGGCCAGAAGTCACTCAACCTCTGCCTCTGGTGGACATGGGATATGGAGTTGGGGTCGGATGGGTAATCATGCCCCAATGGTAAGTCAGTGGAGGGGTGGTGGTTATAACAAGCTATGTTTCCCTCAGGTGGGAAAAAAGGCTTTTGTAGGTTTGACGGTTTTAGAGGCTGCCGGAGCTAAGTGCTCTCCTCCTCCCTCCTCAGTCCTCATCATTTCTAGTCACCTCATCCTGTCCCTGGCGTATCCCCAGTGAGTAGCCAGTCATCATCTTTCTCTATCATATCCATCATCTACCAGTCCATAGGATAGTACAACCGGTCCATCTCTGTCTTATTCTTCCTCGTATCCTAACAGGATCTTCTCGGCGATCCGACTCAAGTAAAACATATCGGGTGAGTCAGTAGTAGGTGAATCCAATAGGTGGTAACTAGGGTGTTCCTCAGCCGGGAGCTCTATGTCATCTCTATGGGTATTTATAACCAGCCCCTTATGTTATGTACTCGGGGTATAATAGGATCCGGTACGTAGTCGGGGTCTTGCGCTGTATGAACCATAGGACTCACGATAATCCTCTCCTGAGGAACTGGGTTGTATCTGTGTGGACCTAGTATGTAATCTGGTGATGGTGGGGTACTGGCTGTTGAGGGTTAGGACCGTCGTATCCCAGTACGATGACCGTGGTTGTCTCCCTCTGATATCTTCTCATAATCGGCTCCCCAGAAAGCCCTGCGGGTCTCAAGAGTCAGGTGTAGACGGAAGTGTACAATGGTAACATCAGACGTCGCTGAAGACTTGGGTACAAAATGCAAAAAGTAAAATAACTTATATGAAAATCGATAAGATATGTTTGTAAGGCTTTAATAATAAAGTCCTTATAGTAACATACGTAATATCATTTATATTCACGTATATTAATCAGGTAAGCACTTAGTACCCTACTAATGTTAAGGCAATGCATGTCGTGTAAGTTTATATGCGCTAAAAGTTAAACAGTGTAATGCATGTATGTCCTCCAAATCCCCATTGTGAAACTGTTTTGAAAAGGGTTTTAGTCCGACAAAGACTTTTGACCTGTGGTTATCTATAAACCTTGGCCCTCTGATACCAATTCTGTAAACTCCCTCAAATCTGAGTTGAGCGGATTGTTGAATATCCGAAGGGTACCTTATTGGGTCATTAGCATCAAGATACAGAGCATTGAGAACGGACCACTAAGCGTGTCGTTTGAAAAATGATACATTGGATTAACAAAAATTACTTGTTTGTTACACAAGGCTCATGGCTTCAATTTGTTTCAACAAAATTAGTAAAGATTTCGGGTTTATAACAATTGTCCCTAAAGTGTATAAGACCCAAATCTTTAGTTGGTCTCTTCATTTATTGACTCCCAATGTTATAATCGCATCCTCGTGCCTTATTGACTGAAAAACTTGCTTTAAAACGTCAACTTAAAGTTGGTGAAAATTCATGGTTTTTCATGTAATCAATTGTAGCGGACCGCAAGATTTCCCTAGTTGCATGTATTAAGCAACAAATGCAAACATATAAAAAGTAATTTCGTTTCTAACGCTCATGACACCGAAAAGCTTAGTACATGTATGTATGCATATAAATTTGCCAACAGGTTGTCCTCGTGAATGATGTGCTTAACCCTGCAAAATCCCAGATTCGACATGGTATGCGTTCGTTCCCAGTGATAGCTATTCACCGTTACCGGGGATCGTCAATCCTAATAGATCTATCCATTAAACATTCGCGCCCCGCACAATGTATATTCCCAAATCACATTATGCATTAACAGTTCATGATCATGGACATAATGGGTTATGGTTTAACTCAGGCAAACCGTAATCATGCTATAAAATGTACACTTGCGTCAGTTTGTTAAAACAAAGCATGTTATCACCCCAAGGTATGTAAACCATTTTAATTATTGTACAAGCACTGGGGCTTATGAACTCACCCCATTTGCGGTTTAGTTCTCACTGAATGATAAACAAGTATCCAAGTAGGTAGTGGAACCTCCGTATAGTACCTAAGCAAGTACGGTACGTTTAGTTTTCACTATAAAACTTTGACATCATTGTAGAAACATAAATATCCCTTTTCATGTTTATATATTTCCGTTATCACTTGTTGTGGTGACACACAAGATTTTGTTTTTACACGTTTCGATAGTTCTCGAGAAACGTGATATCATTGTTAATAAATATACTTATTTATTACGTGTTATTAAATACGCTCGAATGTCCGAAATCTAAAGTTCGACGACTTGTCAAGTGTTTCATCTATTTCACCTGTGGTTCTAATACTACCCTTAAGTTTTCTAGTTGTTGACATTTTTTGTCCCTAGGTTTATTAAATATACATTTATATTTTAAACCCTTTAGTTTCAAAAGTGACGTAATTAGTCCCTTGAGTTTACGAAGAGTAGTTTTTGCTCCTTTATTTAATTTCAACTTAGCTGCCCTATGTTGCTAGATGTTGCAAGAATGGTCCTAGAGTTATTGTAGTTCAAAAGTACAAACTAATCCTTCTAGTTTTGAAATTTACATTCTAGTCCCAGAACTTGTGAAAAGTTCCTTTAATCACGAATTAATCCCATCGTGTGGCATCTTTCTGCGTTAATGCTCGTGTTTTATGTTTACATAAAAGTGTTTCGTGGAAAAATAAGCTCATCGAGCTTATTTTGGCTTTACGGGCTTATATGGGCCCGTTAAGGTCCGTTTAGCTTTTTAGAGGCCCGTCATTGTTTTAACAAGTCTACATGTTCATAATAAGCTTATACGGGGCTGTTAAGCTTACAATAAGCTCGGTGAGCTTATTGAAGCTTATTTCGAGCTTATTGGGCTTATGGGCCCAATAGTTTATCCCGAATAGAACCTAAATGGTTTCTTAGGCATTTTAGCTTATTTCCCATTCGTTTCAACTTAGCTTTTTCTGTCTCGTTTTCAGCTTATTTAAAATAAGTCGATAAGCATTTGTCAATGGGCTTTTGGGCCCATTAATGACCCGAAGAGGTTTTACTCTCTTTGGTTCGGACACTATGAGGGCCCCGATGACTTTGTTTGAGTCCGTTAAGCACTAAGAGGGTCGGTTAAGCTTCAAATAAGCTCGGGGAGCTTATTATGGCTTATTTTGAGTCTATTGGGCCCGTAAGCCCAATGGCTTGGCCCGATACACCCTTTATGCTTTGCTAGCTTATTTATCATTCATTTTAAGCTCAATGATCCGTTTTATTTTTCCAGCTTATTCGCAATAAGCTAATAAGCTTCGGGTTGGGCCGACTTGGGCCTGTTTAAGGCCCGATAAGGGTTCAAAGGCGTTCCGTTGAGTGCATTGAGGTCCATTAAGTACCTTTATGACCCTTAGGCTTTATTTATTTTCTCATAAGATCGTCAATAAGCCACTCGAGCTTATTGTGAGCTTATTTGTTCATTTAGGGCCCGTAATTAGGCTAGGAGGCCCGTTAGGGTTCGGTTGGTTTTCAAAGAAAAAGAAAAAAAGTTTTTACAAAAGCGGTTCATATAGTTTCCTAAGTCTGTATTAGCCTCTTAAGTCGCATAAGTCACACGAGACATGCTGTCGAGGAGCTTATTGGGCTTATGAGGCCTTGTTATTGGGATAGCGTGGCGCTCGTGTAACAGGCTAAGGTTTCCCGAGGCCCGTTGCTTTCCCTTAGCCATTTTTATGGATTACTCGAAAGGCTCTAGTGACATTTTATACGCGTAATTAAACTTGTGTATACGTGGGTTCAACATGCAAACGTGTACATTTGGTCGTGTACGCATGTTCTAAAGTCGTCCTACTGTTCTATGAAAGGTTACGTGTTGTTATTTATTTTTTTCCGCCCTAGGGGTTAGATTATGACGAAGTCACTAGGCTTATCCTTTACTATCTTTGTTCATGTGTTTTTAACAAACATGCCTTTGCTCCCAACACGCAATTTTACGCCACACTAGGCTCGTACCCCTTTAATGTTGTCTGCGACTCATTTTAACAAATCAATAGGAAAAGATATTTATGAAGGTTAAAAGGTGATGTCATGACTTTCCAAGGTCCTAGAGCAACCAAAATCAAACAAAACCTTCTAACCCCCCCTCGAAGATACTTTAGGACATGGACCCACCACCCCATTCTACACACTCACCCTACCACGGTATAAATCGCTAACCCTTAGCGCTGTGTGTCCCTTTTGCGAATGTTGGTTGGCTGGTTGAGACCCGAACACAAAGGGAGAGGTGTGTTTGAGTGTTTGTGAGTTTAAGAAAAAGTTCTAAGGTGTATGTGTAGGACATATCTATAGGCAAAGAGTGCTTTGTTAGACTTCCTAAGCTCTAAACTAACTAGAAATCGGGCCATCTGTGGTTTTTTGGATCTTAGTTACTTACACATGGCTCAACTATCCCTCCCACCACTAACCCTACTACACAACTTCCCCCAAATTTTATCTTAAACCATAAGTACATGTTTTAATGACGGCTAGAGATGTACAAGATATTTACTTAGCTAGAAATATTATGGGTTTGATGTGTTGTTTTCCTAGTTTGACCGCGATAAGAAGAGCAAAACAAGGCAATGTGGTTATACCCAAATGTGTCAAGGGTCATTAGGGGACCATTAGTAACCATTTTTAATGGAAAAGATAGTACATGTACTTAAAGGATCAAGATTTGGGATTTTGCTAGTTGTTAAATCACCAAGGACGATTTTTATGCAAGTTTACTTGTCCAATTTCGGTTACCAAGTGATATAAACACAAGACTTGATTAAGTTTTGTGTTTAGGCTTTTAAAGTGGGTATTGGTTTGAGTCTAGGTAAGTCTAGGTATTTCCGGGGTGCGTCCAAATGTATTTTATCGCGAAACGTAACCCTTTTACGTGACCAATAAAAATAAAATACGCAAAGTACATAATTATCATCAAAATAATTATTCCTTACTTGGTTGATGTAAACCTTAATTTATTTGGTGACCGTTTACATTCATTGATTATTTCTAGTCTACGCGGTTTAGCTTAAAAGTAAATATTAAAAGTAAACGCGTATCGGACTAAAATAAATAGTGATCATTAATATAGTCGTACAATGACACGAAAATGAGAAATGTTACAGTCTCCACCCGTTAAAAGAGCTTTGTCCTCAAAGCTTAAGACCTTGTAGTAGATGACGAAGCCCGGTTTGTGAAGAGTTGTGGGTATTTTTGTTTGAACGAATCTTCACGTTCCCAGGTGAACTCAGGGCCCCGCCTAGAGTTCCAGCGAACCTTAACCAATGGTATCCGGCTCCGCTTCAATCGTTTGATCTCCCGTTCCATGATTTCAACGGGCTCTTCCACAAACTGGAGCTTATTGTCAACATGAATTCCTTCTAACGGCATGACTAACGGTTCATCGGCATAACATTTCTTCAGGTTTGATACATGGAAAGTGTGGTGAACTCTACTCAACTCTTGAGGAAGTTCCAGCCTGTAGGCAACCTTTCCAACTTTTGCTAATACTTTGAAAGGTCCGACGTACCTCGGGTTCAGCTTGCCCCGCTTACCGAACCGTACGACACCTTTCCAAGGTGAGACCTTGAGCATAACTCTGTCTCCAACTTCGAACTCCATCGGCTTTCGCTTCCGATCAGCGTAGCTCTTTTGTCGGTCCTGTGCCGCTTGCATCCTTTGCTTGATCAGGACGATCTTTTCCGTTGTTTCCTGGATTAATTCTGGACCAGTTAGTTGGGCTTCCCCAACCTCGGCCCAGCACACTGGTGATCGGCATTTTCGACCATACAGTGCCTCATAAGGGGCGGCCTTTATGCTAGCGTGATAACTGTTGTTATATGAAAACTCGGCCAATGGCAAATGCTTAACCCAGCCCTTGCCGAAATCAATCACGCAAGCACGTAGCATGTCCTCGAGAGTTTGGATGGTTCTCTCGCTCTGGCCGTCAGTTTCTGGATGATACGCAGTGCTCATGCTAATATCCGTACCCAAAGCTTTTTGAAACGATCTCCAAAAATTTGAAGTGAATCTCCCATCACGATCACAGATAATTGAGGCAGGTATTCCGTGTCTTGCCACTATCCTGTTCAAGTACAATCTTGCCAATTTATCCAACGGATCATTCTCCCGTATTGGTAGAAAGTGAGCAGATTTTGTAAGTCGATCCACAATCACCCAGATGGTGTCGAAACCCTGTGACGACCTAGGAAGTTTGGTGATAAAATATCCTTTGTTTATATTATCCCACTTCCACTCGTGGTATGTTCTGGTTCGTACTAGCATATGATGGCCTTTGATGTTCGGCCTTAACTCTTGCACATGTCAGGCATTTGCTAACGTACGTGGCGATGTCAGCCTTCATGTTTGGCCACCAAAATAATTTCTTCACATCTTGGTACATCTTTTCAGAACCGGGATGGATAGAATATTTCGACTTGTGGGATTCGTGCATAATCACGGATCTTAAGTCTCCATAAACAGTGTATCCAACTCTCTGCAGGATAAGCATAGTGTTCCATCGACACGCGTTCCAGTCTTTCCTGTGGAGTAATCCCTTCGGATCATACCTCCTACGTCTTCATTTACGATATTCCCTGGTTTCTGGGCTTCAATCTGAGCTTCTAATATCCGTTTGGGAAGATCCAAACAACCAAGGCTCGAACCCGCAATGGCTCAATCCGTTCTTTACGGCTCAACGCATTGGCCACTACGTTTGCTTTCCCTGGATGATAACGAATATCACAGTCGTAGTCACTCAGTATATTCAGCCAATGGCGTTGCCTCATGTTAAGATCCTTCTGTTCGAGAATGTGTTGTAGGCTTTTATGGTCGGTGAATACGGTGCATCTGGTTCCGTATAGATAGTGTCTCCATATCTTTAGAGCAAACACTACCGATCCAAGTTCTAAATCGTGAGTGGTGTAGTTCTTCTCCATGTATTTTTCTTCTTACGTGAAACTTTTAACTGTCAGAGAAGCGTAGGCAATTAACTTTCTCTCTCTGCATTAACACCGCACTAAGCCTTTGTGTGACGCATCACAGTATACCACAAAGTCTTCGCTCCCTTCAGGTAAAGCCAGAATTGGGCACTGCACAACTTCTTGATCATTTACTCAACTAGAAAGTGTTTCTCTTCCTTTTCTCCCCAATCGAACTTGATTCCTTTCTGAGTAAGTTTCGTCATTGACTTAGCAATCTTCGAATCCTTCAATGAACCTTCGATAGTATCCTGCATGACTGAAATTGGCGGATCTCCGTAGGTGTCTTTGGAGATGCCCAATCCTTGATAGACTCTATCTTGGCCGGGTCCACATGTATGCCTCTACTATCAATGACATGTCCGAGAAATTGTACCTTCGGAATCCAAAATTCACATTTTGAAAACTTTGCGTACAACTTCTCCTTCTTAAGCAATTCCAAAATTGCTTTCAGGTGTTCTTCATGTTCCCTTTCGTCTTTTGAATAAATAAGTATGTCATCGATGAAGACAATTACGAACTTATCCAAGTAAGGTTTGCACACTCGGTTCATGAGGTCCATGAATACCGCAGGTGCGTTTGTCAGTCCGAATGGCATAACCTGAAACTCGTAATGGCCATACCGAGTTCGAAATGCCGTTTTCGGGACGTCCTGTTCTCGTACTCTAAGCTGGTGATATCCGGATCTCAGATCTATCTTCGAGTAAATACTGGATCCTTGAAGTTGATCAAACAAATCGTCGATCCTCGGGAGTGGATAACGATTCTTTACTGTCAGTTTGTTTAACTCGCGGTAGTCGATGCACATCCTGAATGAACCGTCCTTCTTTTTGACAAATAAGACCGGGGCTCCCCAAGGTGAGGAACTAGGCCTTATGAAACCTTTGTCAGAAAGCTCTTGTAGTTGTTCTGACAATTCCTTCATTTCGGATGGGGCCAATCGATATGGTGCTCGAGCTACGGGTGCGGCTCCTGGAACTAAGTCGATTTGAAATTCCACCGGTCGAGTTGGAGGAAGACCGGGCAAGTCCTCGGGAAACACCTCTGGAAAATCCCGGACGATTGGTACGTCCTCTATCTGTTTCCTTTCCGACTTGTCCTCCTCTTTCTTTGCGGATATTTGTGCCAAAAAGACCTGGCATCCCTTGGCCATGTACTCTTGGGCTTTTGAACATGATATAACTGTCAACCGGGATTCTTTCCCGTTGCTACTTTCGTTTCCGCAAAAAGTCAAAGTTTCATTCCCGTAGGGAACTTGAACAAGTTTCTCATCGCATACGATCACAGCGTGATATTTTCTTAACCAGTCCATGCCGATAATGACGTCGAAACTACCCAGTTCTACTGGCATTAAGATCTATGTGAATTGGATGATCCTAAGAAATTCAAGTGCACTCGTATACCTTTGTGTCTATCTGGACTATTTTTCCATCAGCTACTCGACATCATGCAATTTTATAATGAAGTTGGGGCGATGTTTATCATAGGAATAAATGCAGATGGATATTAAAACTTCTATCGGCACAGTGTCGTATATGATAGATGCATAGTGGTTATTTAAGAGGAACGTACCAGTGACGACATTTGCATCAGGGTTCCCTGGTGCATTTCCCCTCTTCTCTGCATTCCCAACTGCATAAACCCATCCTTGTGCATTCCCATTTCCTCCATTTTTATTCTTCAGTTTTGGACAATCTCTTTTGAAGTGTCCTGGTGCTCCACACTCAAAACAACCATTCCCTGTTGGGAGTTGCACCATTCCACTTCTGTGTGTTAGCAACATTTGTGTTCGCCGAAGTACTCTGCAATCGCGAGCAAAGTGCCCTATCTTGTTGCACTTGTGGCACCTCTGGGTGCACGGGCCATTATGGTGAAGATGGCACTTGTTACACTTGGGCAAGGATCCCCTATACGGCTTCCTTTCGCCTGTCCCCATGTTGTAGGACGTTTGGGCGAATTCTCCTTTTTGAAGGGTTGCTGTTGGTGGCCGATGGTTGTTTCTGGTGAATCATTCAGCCTCCTTTTGTTGTAGATTGCCTTTCAGCATAGGTGAGGAGTTTCGGATTATCCATCAAGTCATTGCCACTCAATAGTTCATCCAATGTACTTGGGAGTTAGTAGAGCTTTGATGTTCCCACGAAATGTTGTCAGGAAGTCCACTGAGGTACTTGTCAACTTTCTCAGTTTCGTTGGCAACAAACTTGGTACATATCAAGGTTAACTCTTGGAAACAACAAACATGCTAGCTTCATATGACATATCCCCTACAGCTAATACCAATAATAAGACAAATGTTCCGTTGTATGCTGGAATGTCGTTTCCCTTGACTTTTAGGTTCCACAGTTCAATTTCTAGCTTCTTGATTTCACCCTGTGGACAATACTTGTCCGTCATTTTTCTCTTGAGTACTTCCCAAGTCATGGCATATGCCTCTGGACCTAAAGTTCTTATCTGACCATTCCACCAAGTCAAAGCAGCACCTAACAGAGTGCAGGTGGCAAACTTTACTTGGTTTTCAACAGCACAACCACTGATATTGAAAACTGATTCCATCTTTTCAATCCATCGAGTTAAACCGACCACGCCTTCAGCCCCTTTGAAGTTCAAAGGTTGGCACTTCATGAAATCAGCGTAAAAACAAGGACGCGCAGTTTGCACGTTCCTTCGGTTATCTCCGTGCGAACTGTGGCTTCCATCCCCATTGGTGGCGTTTCGCAAGAGAGCTTGGTCGATCATTGCTTGGATGGATTCGGGGGTCATGTTGTTTGGGTTGGTGTTATTGATAGGGGTATTTGGTCCTCCTCTGGTTGTAGGTGCCATGATTTGTCTAGATCACAAAAGACAAAACATGAGGTTATATGACAGAATATAATAATATATAGATGAGATAATCAATCACAAGAGAAGTATATAGTACAAAGTAACACATCCATTTCATTCATAACTTTGAAAATTTTACATGAAATAGTCGTCTGAATACACATAATACAATACAAAAGATCTAAGGCTATGCTAGCGGGGTGAACCCCTAATACTTAACATGCCTGTACAAATGACCTAGCAAAATACAATAACATAAATCACTAGATGTGACTGTCGGCGTCCCCAGAAGCCTCCTGGTGATCTGGAATCCTAGCCTCGGGTCCCGACTGTCTAGCTATCCTCCGCTGCTCTCGCAGTGCTAACAACTCAGCCTGCATGTCACTCATCTCTCGCCTCATATCTCTGATGACTCGGAGAGTCTCTACCATCTGGTCCTGGCGCCTACGATTAGTCTCTCGAAGCGCCACTATCTCAGTCTGCTGCATATGAAAGCGAGTCTCGTGTACCTGGTGCTGTGTCTGAATGAGAGTACTCTGCAGCTGTAGCTGTGTCTGGTGTGCATGTAGATAGGTCTCATGTGCATACACATGATCACGATAGGTCTGAAGCTCCTGATGGGTTGCCTGAATCAATCCTATCGAAGGAGCCCAAGCCTCGCGGGAAGCATAGGCCTCCTCCTCCACCATCCATACGGTCTCCTGGAGAGTCATCCTATCCCCCATAAGTAAATCGACCCGCTGCGAGTTCATATCAACTCGCTGTGATATACGAGACCTACCATCCTGAGCATCCTCTAGTAGGGCATACAAGTCCTGTGTATCCCTCTCGTGGAGCTCAGCAAGCGGCAAAGCCTACACCCCTATGTTTGACCTCTCTGCCCACGTCCAATAGTGCTATCTCAAGGAACACCCCGGATTCTACCCAAGTATCCTAATCCGTATCCAACATCTCTAAACCCCAGTCGCCTCTTCCTCAGCATCTACTGGCCTAACAAACACATATACTATTCCCTTGACCTCTGGCAGGTCTAGCAGTGGAACTCTCTCCGATCTCATATCTGGAGCATATAGTGGACAAATGCAACCTCTTGCGGGGAGGCTGCTCAGACTCGGGAATATCATCCCTACGATCAACAGGTGATGGTATGGATAGAGATGGTGGTAGTGGTGGTAATGAAGGTGGTGGTAATGCGGCAGTAACTGCATCAATGAGAGCCTGGGTGGATGCTATCCTGAGAGTCTGGGTTTGGGTTAGACCACCCCAGATGATAGGTGGTAAAGTTGGTGAATGAGCAATGGGAGCCAGCACCAAGCAAGGCGCTCCCCTGCATAGCAAGGCGCTCCCCTGCAGAGGGTGGTGATAGTGAGATAGGTGGTGATGGTGATGGAGTAGTCATGGTCAGAAGTCTCTCAACCTCTGCCTCTGGTGGAAGGGATATGGAAGTCTGGGGTCGGACGGTAATCCTAGCCCCAATAGTAATGTCAGTGGAGGGTGGTGGTATAACAGGCTCTGTTCCCTCAGGTGGGAAAACAGGCTCATCAGCAGGTATGACGGTAGTAGAGTCAGCCGGAGCTAAGTGCTCCTCCTCCTCCTCGTCCTCCTCATCCTCCTCGTCCTCATCCTCATCCCTGGCGTCATCCCTAGATGAGTCGCCGTCATCATCATCTCCATCATCTCCTCCGTCCATAGGGTAGTCAACCGGACCATCCTCTGTCTCATCATCCTCGTACTCCTCCGGATCCTCCTCGGGATCCGACTCAGTAACATATCCGGGTGACTCAGTAGTAGGTGAATCAATAGGTGGTAATGGCTGTTCCTCAGCCGGAAACTCATGGTCATCCTCCAAGGGTATATACTCAGGGTATATAGGCTCCGGCACGTAGTCAGGGTCATGTGCCTGTATGAACATAGGCTCACGCTCATCCTCATCCTGAGGAACTGGCGGTGTCTGTGGATTTTCTGGACCTAGTATAAAATCTGGTGATGGTGGGGCTACTGAGTCCGTCGTATCCTAGTACGATGACCCGTGGAATGCCTCCCTCTGATATCTCCTCATCATCGGCTCCCCAGAAAGCCCTGCCGGGCTCAGAGTCGGTGTAGACGGAAGTGTAGGTAACATCAGACGTCGCTGAAGACATGGTTACTGCAAAAAGTAAAATAACTTATATAAGTATTACTTATAAGAAAAATCGATGTGATATGTTTGTAAGGCCTTAATAATAAAGCCCTTATAGTAATATACGTAATATTTATATACACGTATATTAATCAGGTAAGCACTTAGTACCCTACTAATGCTAAGGCAATGCATGTCATATAAACATATATGCGCTAGAAGTAAACAAGTAATGCATGTATGTCCCTCACAAATCCCATTTGTGAAAACAGTTTTGAAAATGGTTATAGTCCAGACAAAAACTTTTGACCTGGTTCTCTATAACCTAGGCTCTGATGCCAATCTGTAACACCCTCAAATCTGAGTATGCAGCGGAATGTTGAATATCCGAAGGCGTTACATTATTGGGTCAATAGCACAAGATCAGAGAACGACTACTAAACGTGTCGTTTGAAAAAGATACATTGGATTAACAAAATACTTGTTTGTTACATAAGCTCATGGCTTCAAATGGTTCAACAAAATAGATAAAGATTTCGGTTTATAACAATTGTCCCCAAAGTGTAATAAGACCCCAAATCTTAAGTGTTGACTCTTCAATTATTGACTCCCAATGTATCATCGCACCTCGTGCCTTATTGACCTGAAAAACATGCTTAAAACGTCAACATAAAGTTGGTGAATTCATAGGTTTATGTAAATCAATTGTAGGACCGCAAGATTTCCCAGTGCATGATTAAGCAACAAATGCAAACATCATAAAAAGTAATTACGTTTCCCTAAGCTCATGACACCGAAGCTAGACATGTATGAATGCAAATATAAATTTGCCAACAGGTGTCTGTGAATGATGTGCTAACCCCGCAACATCCCAGATTCGACATGGTATGCGTTCGTTCCCAGTGATAGCTAGTCACCCGAACGGGGATTGTCAATCCCTAATAGATCTATCCATAACATTCGCGCCCACACAATGTAATTCCCAATCACATCTATGCAATTAACAGTTCATGATCATGGACATAAAGGGTTATGGTAACTTAGGCAAACACGTAATCATGGTATAAAATGTACACTTGCGTCCAGTTTGTAAAACAAAGCATGTTCTCACCCCAAGGATGTAAATCATTTAAATAATTGTAAAGCATGGGGCTATGAACTCACCTTAGCCGGTAGTTCTCTGAATGATAACAAATATCCAAGTAAGCAGTGGATCACACCGTTAAGTACCTAAGTAAGTACGGTCAAGTCTTAGTTTACACATTTAAGCTAACGACTCATTGTATAAACTAAATCCCATTTTAAGTTTATATATACCGTTATCACTTGTGTGGTGACACACAAGATTATTGTATTTATAGTTTCGATGGTTCTCGAGAAACGTGAAATCATTATTAATAAATATACTTATTTATTAACTTGTTATTAAACCCGTTCGATGTCCGAATATCTTATTGTTCGACCGACGTGTTAAGTGTTTTATTTATTCACTTTTGTTTCACCAATATACCCTTAGGTTTCTAGTTGTTACACTTTAGTCCCTAGGTTTACAAATATATCCTTTTATATTTCAAACCTTTTAGTTTCGGAAATGACATAATTAGTCCCTTAAGTTTATAAAAAGATAGTTTAGGTTTTTATAGTTTACACTTAAATCCTTAAGTTTCAGAATATTGCAAGAATAGTCCCTGGGGTTATTGAAATTCGAAAGTGACAAAACTAACCCCCTTATGTTTCGAAATTTACATTCTTAGTCCCTCGACTTGTGAAAATTTTTATTTTAGCCCCGAATAATTGTCAACAAGTTGCATTATGTTAAATTTTGTCCAAATAATCCGTATAAGCCGTTATAGCTTATGTATAAGCTCTAACGAGCTTATTATGGCTTAATGGGCCTTATCGGGCCCATTAAGGTTCAATAAGGTTTCTAAAGGTCCGAGATGGTTTTATTAAGTCGAAAAGGGTCCAATAAGGTCAGTAGAGTCTGATAAGCTTAAAATAAGCTCGGGGAGCTTATTAGAGCTTATTTCGAGCTTATTGGGCTTATGGGCCCAATAACTTAACCCGATAAGGGTCTTAATGTTTCCTTAGGCATTTTAGCTTATTTCCCCACTGTTTCACTTAGCTTTTATTTGTTTCGTTTTTAGCTTAATGGAAATAAGTAATAAGTGGTTTCATTGGCCGGTTGGGCCGTTATGGTTTAAGGGGTTTGAGTTTTGGTTTCTTCGGGTCCAAGTACTCCTTTAGGACTATTAGATGCTCATAAGCTGTTTAGCTGAAAGATAAGCTCGTTCGAGCTTATTCGAGTCTATTCGAGCTTATTCGAGTTTATAGGACCTGCTAGGCCATATAACCTTAACCACGATAGGACACTAGGGGTCCATGATGGTTTGATAAGTCTTTTGACATTCTTATAAGCTGTAGGACTTATGATAATCTCGTTGAGCTTTTTGTCACTTTACGGGCCCCATCTATTGTGCCTGTTGGGCTTGATAGCAAACCCGTGAGGGTCTAGGGGTTCAGGCTTGTCCATTAATGTCTAATAACTTATTCTTAGGCTACATAAATATCATATAAGTCGCTTAAGCTCATGAATAAGCCGTCCTAGCTTATTCGTGGCTTATGGGCCTTGTGGGCTCACGAAGATGGGTCGCGTAGTCCACTAAGGGTCCGAAATGTTTATTAGTGTGTTAAATGGTTCCGTTAAATCGTCTAGCACCAAAGTGAATGTGTTTAACATTTTCTAATCGTGACCCGTGACATGCAATCGTTTATTATCGTCGAATATATGTTTCCACAAGTATTATATACTAGACTTTCCCTTTTGAACGTTTGTCTTTATTATATACTTCACCACATGAATTATATAATTGTTCATTTTTCATATGTAATATATATACGGAATATATTACATACTTTGCGTGTGTTTTTCGATTTATTTTATTTAACCAACCACCAAACTCATCCAACCTGAAATCCAAATCCCTTATCAACGTGTCGCGTTGATGTGCTCATCCATCGGAAAACCCTAATTCATCAACCCATGCTAATGGGTCTTAGCCGTTAAGTTAAGCTGCATCTTCTTGGTCGAGCCATTCTGTTCTCCATTTGTGCCGTGCTTATTATTTGCATTTCTGCTAGTTGCTCTGCAACATCAAGGTGAGTTCATAGCCCCACATTTTACTTGTTTTGAATAAATGTTTTATTATCTTTTGGGGTGAGAAACATGCTCGTTTACAAACTCGTTTACGTTACCGAATTTCAAACTCGTTTACACACTAATTACAAACCTGGTGACTTGATTGATATCATACTCTTTCTACTTATGGAATTAAGTACTTAAAGTTGTTTATGGATAAAATGGTTATTTCTTCATTGGACACAAGTGTTTTCAGTTACCATCTCCTATTTACGTGTTGCCTAAGTTTGCTTAACAAACCACGAACTACTGCCCGAATTATCATGAACTGTTAATTTCTCGACCGGAGGACCGGTTGAGGGAGCGCGAGTGAATAAATAGATCTATTGGGACTAATTATCCCTATCCGCTTTGGTTCCACTTAACGAAGAACAAACGGATATATGTCATGTCGATTGTGCATGTACACTATGGTAGGTCTTTGGTTGTGTGGGGACACCGGTTTAGGGCTAGGAAAGGAATACTATGCAACAGAAGAAGGCATGCCCATGTTTTGATTTAATTAGCTTCACTGTCATGAGCTTAGCGCAACAGTATACACTTTTCATGCGATATTGTATTCGTTATAATAGTCGCATGTGCTTTGTATGTGAAGTTATATCTCCTATAACTGTCACGTGCGTACTGTAAACTTGTGGTCCACACTACTTTGGTTGAACGTTTCTGATTATTAAATGTTTTTCGTACATTGAGTGAAGCTGTATTCACTAAACGTTTTTGGTCCTCATAAATGTTTTACTTAAACCTATGAATTCACTCAACTTTATGTTGACCGTTTTAGCATGTTTTTCTCAGGTGCTTAGCTTGGACTTCTTGATGTGCTATGTGGAGTCTACGTGCAATATGATACTCTTTCAAGACTTATCAAAATATCATACTCGTTGTCTTTTGAAAACCAAATTATGCTTCCGCTACATTTTACTTATGCTTCCGCAAATGTTTAATTTCTTTTAATATGTAAAGCTCTTATTTATTTTTAAAACAATGCAAAGGTTTATGATTTTCAAAACGTCCATTAGTGGTCGTTCTCTTGTGCCTTGTGTTCGGATTATGATGACGTCACGCCCTCGGACACGTATTCCGTCCAGGCCCTGTCTGGGGGTGTGACAGATTGGTATCAGAGCCAAGGTTATAGAGAACCAGGTAGATATCTAGGTAGAATATCTAGGTCTGGACTATAACCAGTATGTGATCCTTACGTGCTTTTATGTGTGCCTTATACGTGTTTTTGCTATGAGCTTACGTTATCTTGTATACCCCCCCCCTGCGATTATCTTTCTCTGCGATTAATCTTTCTCTTGAGGTTATCTTTTCTTTGCGGTTATCTCTTCTCCGCGGTTTACGTTCGCCTTACGTTTATTCCTCTATTTACTTATATAGAAGTTGTCTATATAAATATTAACCTTTCTAAGACATTGTGGGATGACACAATGTGTCTCAAAATTTGTCTAAGACATTTGAGCGAATGCATGTCTCGAACTTTTTTCATAATTTATACAATATCGTTCTACGCGATACACGTCACGGTTTATGTTTACATAGTATTATGTATGAATCTAAGTTTCAACAAGTCTTGTATGGGCGGGACTTGCTAACATGGAGGTTTATATGGTAATTGCTATGTAAACCTAGTTCATGTAAAGATTCTTAATCTTATTTACTTTATCCGTATACTCATCATCTATTGTTGAACTCTATGTCGTCTTGGCCTAATTGTTTCTCCCCGTCTCCGAAGACGTGTTTTAAACACTCGTCCCCTAATCATTAGAGTGCATGCATCGTATTTTCATCCACCACCTTGAAGGTTTTATGGGTACGCGTATTACATCAGAAATTCGTCTATACTTAATCATTTATTCGATTTTTCATTTCCTTTACCCATTCGATTTTGAAGTATATACTGACGACAAGACATGAAATGAGTTCAAGAGGATCGAGTGTTATTGTAACCAACGAATTGCTAATGCTATCGAAGCTATCCTGTTTATGAGGAAATGAATACATTGGCTCGCGACTAAATGAATTAGGTCGTTACGGTTAGGGAACCAAACGGTAGTAAGGAATGCCAAATTCAACAAATAAATGACAAAAAGGCCTTGTGAGCTTACATTGCTATAACCTAATTTCTAAGACACATAAGTAGCAAAAAATTTCCTTCCAAACAAATGAAAGTTGCACCACACTGACCAGTGCACTGTGAAGTGCAATAACTACAAGAGTGTTGGCCATGTGAGTAGGAATTATAGGGACACCCGTTTCGATATTCAACTTAGAGGGAAAAATTTGAAATCTTGAACCGTGTGAACCGTATTTAGGAGGTTAAAACTTGTTGGAGCTCTAACACCGTCAAAGATAACGTTGATGTTTAAGGAGAGATTTTTCCTTATCTAGTGAAACCTAAGTAGACTTAGACAGTAATCTCTAAGAGTTTTCACTAGTACCTACTGAGAATTTTCAAGTATTGTTGTGGTCGTTCCTAACATTAGTTCAATTTGCAGTCATGCGATTTTGTCAATTACATTTTATCTCTAGTACAATATAAGTAAGTACTCCTTTACCGTCTCTACACCCATTTTCAATATTATTATGTAAACTGGTCTTTTTGTTTATTATCTACTGGATGGTATCTCATGAAATATTTTAGTGTCACCTTATAAACGTAGTTGTTGTCGCGTTTATGTACTATTTACATAGTTTACAATCCTTTTGCTAATAGATTCTTGTTTATTTCAAACACATTTTAAACTATTCAGATTGATATCATTTCCAATGAAACCGTTTTTGTCAAAATTTCTACAATATCTTACTATTAACCTATCATAACTTATTGAGTATTATTAATGAAACCAACTCGTTTATCGTTTTTATTTATAATACTTATTTACGGTAATTATAACTCTTCTTGGCTACCCGATTATATTATTTTGCAGATATCTTACAAATCCATTTCCGTGTCACCTCAATGAATTTATTTCGTTGTTATTTATAAACTATTTCGCGGTCACAATTATGAAATTGTCTTGTAAACGTCGTATGAGCTATTTCGTGTCTTTTATAATCCATTATCGTTGCCACTTTAATAAATTATTGGGGTGTAAACTGTTAAAACCATTGGATTACCATTACATTATAAAACCGTCACGTTATTTTCTTGTAACTATTTTTGTTTTTCGCCTCATAAAACCATTTCCCGTATATTACAATATATCTTGCGTCGTATATATTAACAACACCTGTTTTCAATCTTACCACAAACTATTTTGCTACCTCATAAACTATATCGTTTATACCGTATTAAGATTTTAGTTATATTACATTAGTTTGTACGAAAGAGAATTTTTATCGTAGTTCTTATAATATACATAGCTTGATCTCCATGTATAAATTCATAAAGGACCCATGCTATGCCTGGGAGTAGTCCTATATCGTTTTTGTTCAAATTACCCTTACTTTCCATTTCCTTATTTTCTTTCTTTTCTCTACATTGTTGACGAGATTATATTGCACTTGTATTTTATTAATATTTTGCGTGCGTATTCATGAGTCGTGTCGGTCACGTGTATTTGTATTCGTAAGCATCATAACTAAGCAGATTTTCTTCAACCTTGGTATATAGAAACACCATACCCTTAGCCGAGAGACTAAATCATGCTTCCTGTAGTCATGGAAATTACGGATTGAAAGGTTCTAGAATGTAATGAACATATCACTTTAAGTGGATTAGAACCAATAGAACTAGAAGATTTTTCTTCAATATACTTACCTTTTAGTGAGATAGAATCACGTGAATTATGAGATCCTCGTATCGACAAAACCTCTGATGGATCCTTCAGGATATACACCGACAAGCCGAGAATTTAGCAAGCTAACCGTTACCCGTTACATAATATAGACGATCTTTTCGATCAACTGCGAGGATGTAGCGTCTACGCGAAAATCGACCTAAGGACTAGCTACCACCAACTGAAAGTTCATGAGGAGAACTACATGACACACGACCTAGAATTTGGAGAAATAGTGCTTACTCTCAAGATTTTGGAACACTACCGATATGACATAAGTATGAACTCGAAACCTGATATCATTCGGAATCCGTTAAAAGACCTAGAAACGCGATCTGTCTTACCATTCATGGAGATCTTTAATGACTCACTTGAAAACTACCTTTATGATTCTTAAAATATTTACTCTTGCCGTTACAAATCTTGACGACTGAACCTATTTGTGCGAGCTAACCGACTTGTGCGCTTTTGAGCTAATGGATTTGATTTATCCTCGAACTAACGACTGAGTACGATATTTCGTCACATATCACCTGAGCCCTTCCGTGAGCTCCTCCTAATTTGTTGACCTTTATTCTGAGGATATTGTTTCTCAAAATGTCCACTCTTCGCATCCCATCATCGTTCGTTATAGTTATTGTTGTTTTGCATTCTTATACTTTTGATTCACGACACCATAGATTTGTGCTATGATTTTATAATTTATTAAAATGAATAAATATTTTAATACATATTTTTGATGATTTCAGATATATAAATTGTTCTTGTTGTGAGATTTGTGAGTTGCAACAAAGATGGCAATAGGGTTATGCTTTTGTTGGTTGGTTTTGGCGTAAAAGAACTTTTGGATAGTTTGGAAAGTATTGTGGTCAAATTTTATGAGTCAAGTCCATGGGCGTGATTTTATAAAAATATAGTTGTTGGTCCTGGATGTTTTTAAATGAGGGTTTATACGGACGTTTAAAAAATGTCTCGATGGGTTATTTAGTGTTCGAAAAATTTTTGATAATATTTGTGAAGCTTCTTAAATATCAAAACGAAGTTTAGGAATTTTTCTAAAAATGATAAGTCGTTGTGTTGGTTCTGAGTTCTCTTCGCCATAAAAAACCATTTTGAAGATCAATCAAGGTACTGGCGGATGTAACATTCATAGCTTTAGTACCTCGATTATTTTGATTCATGTAACTGCTCCCCCTCAACATGTACACCGATCATCGAAAATATTTAGCACATGGAGGGCGGAGTACCTGATTGAGTCTTAAGATCACATTATTATCAGATTTAATATTTAAATCACATTCTCTCCCATGATCAAAAATTTCAAACCCTTTAAGATTTATGATCTCAATTGATTTAAATATGTTAGAAAATTTGGGAGAAAATATGGTCTGATTAAATACAAGCCGATATTGGAACATCTTAATGCTCCCCCTCAATTTATGAGGGATTCTGTTAGTGTCAGTTATGATGCGTTTATAAATGATTTGGAGTTTAACGAGAAACTCGTGAAAATTTTTTAAACTGACACATAACATCTAATTCCATACTACTTATAATGTACACGATGTATGTTACATAATGACCTAAATGTTGGAACGATGAAATCATTCTATTCTCTTGATTAGTCAGTAGTCAATATCTCTGAACCTTCCACTAAAGAAGCATTCGAGATTCCTGAAGATTCTTCAGATCTTTAACCTTCTACCAAATATCTTGATGAACTGTTGATTGTTGTGGTGGAGGTGGTGGTGGTGGAAGTGTTGATGTTGTTTCAGTTGTCACTGTAAAGCTGGAAGGAACATCAGCTGATGCAGTGAGAGCTCTGAAGAAGTTTGTGTTATGCAGAGTATCCACAGAGATCTGAAGATTGGGTTCCTTTGCTTCTTTTGTAGAACCAAGACATGATTACCCTTTCCAATCAGCACCCAGGCATTAAATAGCAGAATATGATCATCAAATCTTGTGGTAGCAGGAGATGGAACATGCTCATTAGCCATGTTATCTGCACAATTCTATCAACAAAGATAGGCAGACATGACAGATGTTTGATGCTAGATGATAATTTTAGCCATGATTGATTGACATGCCATATTTGATTAAGGTGAGATTAAATCACAAGCGATAGACTTGCATCTTCATCAAACCGCTATCCGTAGCAGTTTTGCCTTCTCTATTTAAATATTCTATATCATAATTAAACCTTGCTATAGGAAATTGTCAAGCTGTTATTTAGCAAAAATGACAAGCAACTTTTCAAGAACATTCATAGCATCGCTTATCAGGCTATTTCAAGCAAACAACTATCAATCACATGCAATTTAATCATATTTCAACTTTCAATTCAGGATCTTAAGGACCTAATTCCAACACAAAAAGTACAATCATGAGCATAACATGAGTGCGCAATCACTTAATCGACAACACTCAAACTACAATCGACTAGGAAAAATCAATCAACATTCGAAAATCATTCAATCAGATCATACAAAGACGATGGGGGATCATATTTGAACATCAAACTCGAATCATCTAATCCTAACAACCATATCCCAGCAATTCAAAGTTGGCAGATTTAGTCCTATGGGATTTTTAATACTATTGTTTACTTTCGGTATTAAGTATTTAGGGTTAAATAAGATTAGCAAATGGCACAACTGGTAGATTTGGCACACATGGTCCTTGTAATTTCATAAGCCTTGGAAACATTTAGCAAATTGCACATAAGTCCCTAAACTCACACATTATTGACAAATTTGGCCCTTTGAGTTAAAATAAATTTAACTCCTCTTCAACATGTAACCCCGTTAAATACAAAAACCTTTTATCATAGAATTAAAATGCCCGTTAGATGTCATAAATTTGAAAACACTTTCCCCCTCAATCAATGACTCGTTTTCTATTGAAAAAGCTGTAGTCGTTGATTGAGTGACAAATTTTGAGAAATTCAAGTTTGATGGATTTTCAAACAACATTTTACACCGTGGGTAACACAAATAATTTTCTGAAGAATCATAGACGAAAAATCATTCGGTTAAAGAAAGAAGACTTCTCTTCTATAACAAGAAATAATGCACTGAAATGTACATTAAGTCAGAGTTGCATGGATATAAAGTAATCCATGCCTAGGAGAACTTAATCACCCGTTGTCAGGAACAGTCGTCTTTTTGGCGACATGCTTTCCTCATGAAGAAAAACGGGTTGCAGCCTGAAATAACTGCAAGCCATAAAGACATGTTTTGAAAATTTTGAACTTCCGTTCATGCTTCATTTAAAGACCCGTGACATTATTGAACGACATTTCTAGGTCCATAAATGTTATCGATAAACGAAAGACGTGTCTTGAAAAACTATTTTTTTTGGTATTTTCTATTTTCTGATTTTTTATGGTTTTTGTAGGTTTTATATTTTTGTATTGTTTCTTTTTAGCTTTAAACTATATACATATTTACATAGGATATAGGAGGACCATCCTTTACTCCTCTTCTCCTTCCTGAAGGCATTTAAAGGTTTCCGTAGACATACTCTTCATACCAAGTCGCGGGAGTAGAAATTCGAACCGCTCTCTTGGTAATGCTTTGGTGAATATGTCCGCGATGTGATAATCCGTCGTCACAAAGTACAATTCAACCACGCCTTTCCTTTCCAAACCTTAGTCGATGCATTCCAATTGATCTCCATGCCTTTATGTCCTTACCAATTATCCCATCATCTCCATGGATAGCCTTCATAACTCTTGCCCATAAAGAAGAGTTTTGAGAGTAGAATCTCCAAACCCATTTGAACATTAAGGCTCGATTTAAAGCGTATAAACTTGAGACCCCGAGCCCTCCTTTTTCTTTTGGGGCCAGCACACAATCCTATTTAATCCACGACGCTTTCCTACTAGCTGAATCATGTCCATTAAAAAAATGACTCCGTATTGATTCAAGCTGGCGAATAACAGATAAGGGGGCTTTAAATATGGACATATGGAATATGGGCATAGATCCAAGAACCGATTTGAGGAGAGTTAATCTACCCCCTATAGAAAAAAATTTCATTTTCCACCTAGATAGACGAGAACGTACCTTGTCTATAACCTCCTCCCACGCGTGAGTTCGAGACATAGAGCCACCCACTTTCGTACCTAAGTAGGAAAAAGGGGTATTGAGCATAAGACATCCGAGTTTAGTTATAAGACCTCGTGTTTTAGGTCATTGTACGGCATTATGTAATGCACAATTTATTTTTAGGGTTTTACGCGTTTGCTCTTAAACCGTAAACGTTAAGTTAAATCGCGTAAAC
>BQNB010038791.1:0-48511 GCA_026074375.1 Tanacetum coccineum | reverse complement strand
CAAGTTGAGAATTGAATTTCAGGTCTGCTTGCAGTTAAGTACATTAGTGATCTAATCATACCTCTATACTAAGTCTTATTTACAACTTTAACATTGAGATCAGGTCCTAACTTGTTAGGGGGTACCATTGGAGTTTTCATTGATGAACCATTTATGTCATACTTTTTCAGCAAATCCTTGACATATTTTTCTTGGTTGATTGAAATGCCTCTTTCAGATTGTTTAATCTGAAATCCGAGGAAGTAGGTGAGGACACCCATCATGCTCATTTTGTATCTTTGAGTCATCAATTTTGCAAACTGTTTGCACAATTTTGTGCCGATGGACTCAAAGATAATGTCATCAACATAGATTTGCACCAAAATCACATTAGTTTGAGTTTTGTAGACAAACAGAGTGTTGTCTATCTTACCTCTTACAAACTTATGTTCAGTGAGATAGGTTGAGAGAGTTTCATACCATGCTCTTGGAGTTTGTTTAAGTCCATAAAGGGCTTTGTCCAATTTGCATACATGGTTGGGGAACTCACTACTCTCAAAACTTAGAGGTTGTTTGACATAAACTTCTTCTTTTAGTTAACCATTGAGGAATGCACTTTTGATATTCATTTGATAAACTATGAAGTTCTTGTAAGTGGCAAAGGCAAGAAAGATCCTAATTGCTTTAAGTCTTGCAACAGGAGCAAAAGTTTCATCATAGTTTATGCCTTCTTGCTGATTGTAGCCTTGAGCTACAAGTCTTGCCTTGTTTTTTATAACAATTCCAGTTTTATCTCTGTTGATCCTGAATACCTATTTTGAGCTAATTATGGTTTTACCATAAGGTGCAGGAACTAATGTCCAGACTTTGTTTCTGGCAAATTGATTTAGTTCATCTTGCATGGCATCAATCCATCCTGAATGTTGTAGTGCATCAGAGACCTTTTTAGGTTCTTATTTAGAGAGAAAATCTACAAAGAGACATTCATGAGCTGAAGCTGCACCAAGTTCTTTGGCCATGGCTCTTGTGAGTATTCCAGCTCCTGGATAACCAATGATATTGACCAGATCAATGTGCTTGTCCTGAGACCATTTGTCTTGAGGAGCTGGAGTATCCACTGATGGAATAGGTAAGGGTGGATTTGGGTTTGGGATTGTATTTTGTACTGAAGTATCCTCTTCTCTTGGTGAGGATGAGTGTTTAGAGATCTGAATATCTTTAGTGTTTGTGAGATTATCAATGATTTGTTCATCATTAGTGTGATTGGAATATTCAGAATGATCATCATTTAAGATTTATGTTAGGAATAAATCTTCACAAGACTTAATATTGCCAAGGTATAACTAACAGTACTAATGGAGTTAGTACTGCCAGTACATACTTAGTACTGCCAGTGTTAGTTAATACTGCTAGGAGAAAAAGTTAATACTGCTGTTGGTCAAAGTTGCTGACTTGGAGATAAGTATGCATGGAGATTATTATAGGTTGTTTGTAACTGATCCTAAAAGATAGGTAGTTAGCTTTGTAAAGGACTCCTTGTGTTCTATAAAAGGAGATCATAGGTTTAGAGAATAGATACACTTAGACGAATACTTTTAGAAAGATATTGTGATAGCTTCAAGGTTGTAACCCTAGTACTTCAAGAGTATTCGTATTATTATTCTAATAATATTGAAGCAGTTTGATATTACTTCATTGTTTGTTTGTTTATTACTGTTCCATTCACAAACATTTCTAGAGTATCAAAGTGTAGATTCCGCATACACTTTGGTATACATACAAAGTCTCAACCATTGTTATTTTGGATTCTTCCAAGGTAACAACACTTTACTACGTAAAGAACCGATTAAGGCGTGGGATCAACAAGTAGGATTCAAGTGGAGGAATATTTGATGACATCAAATAACGACTATTTTATAGCATCATTTATTCCATCTAAATTGCTCGTTGCTTCCCATGTTTAATTACTCAAACTAGGATTGAGGAGTTTGAGATTGGATATCGGAATAAGCAGTACTTTCAGATCCAAGATTATGTGTTATGGGAGGTAATTGAGAATGGGAATTCGTGGGGTACCTATTCCTGTTACAGCACCAGAATCTGGTCCATCAACAGCATTGAAGATGACTGTGCCCTCTACTGCTGAAAAAAAGATTTGCAAAAAGAATGATGTAAAGGCTCGAAGTCTTCTGCTCATGGCACTGCCCAATGAGCATCAACTTACCTTTAACCTAGTATGTTGATGCTCAATCATTGTTTGCTGCCATTAAAGCTAGATTTGGAGGGAAATGAAGCAACAAAGAGGACATCAAAAGGACCTTACTGAAAGCAACAGTATGAAACTTCAATGCTTTCAAGCTCAGAATCACTTGATTCTATTCTTTAACAGGCTTCAAAAAGCTTGTTAGTAGTTGGCATTTCTGGGTGTAGTTCTCCTCCTGAAAGATCTAATGTTAAATTTTTGAGTGAGTTTTACCTTCTGAGTGGGATACTCTTGTGGCAGTCTGGATGCTCAACCGACTTTTTGTTATATAGGTGTGGATGATTTGTACAAACAACTTTAAAATTGTGAACATAGATTAAGAGATCTACTGGTGCTATCAATGATGTAAGAAAAACTTGGATTTCTAACCACTACAGTGCTAGCAGTAGTAATAATATGAATAACTGTTTAATCCTGAAAGTTGTTCTGGGTACACCAAAGTTATTTACTGCCTAGTACTGAACTTGTACTGCTAGTTTTAGTGATGCCACGGTATATGCCTTTTTTGTCCACTATAACCACAAGGGTCTCAACTGTTCATGTGTTCTTGAGCAACTTCATGATGATGATTTGGAAGAATTGGATTTAAAGGGAATATGGCACTACTAAGCATGAGGGCAAGAAAGTTCTATCAGAGAACTGGAAGGAAAATCATCATTGATGGAAGCAGTAATGTGGTTATGATATAAATCAATGTTAGAATTTTCAATGCCATAAAATGGGTCATTTTGCCAGAGAATGCACAACTAGGTGTAAAGACAATGAAATTGGAATCAAGGGTGGCTCATCAAGGCAGTAATAAGGATGAAGATGCTTCCTGAAAAAGCAATGTTGCTATAGATGGTTGCTGTATTTTAATTGGAGTGACATGGCAGAGGTAGAAATTTCAAGCATAATATGGCTCTCATGGCATTCACAGAATTCTGAGGTAACAAATGATAATCTTGTTCTAAAAATCTTGTTTGTATAATTTGAGCTCAAAGTAAACAGTATATGATTTACTGCTTAAATTAGATGATACAGGTTTTTAAGCTTTCTACATACAAAAGAGGTTTATCCAATATTAGAAGGTCAAATATTCTTAAATATAAGAATATGAAGTTCTTTTTCTGAGGAAATTGCTTTGCTTAAAAGAAGTGTAGGTCACAAAGAGTATCTAATGGGATTACTTAGGACTGAACTTGAAAAGGTTAAGGAAGAAAAGGAGGGATTTGAGTTTAAAATTGCAAAGTTTGAAAAATCATCAAAAGACTTAGATCAGTTGTTAGCAAGTCAGATAATTGACAAAAGCAAAAAGGGTTTTGGTTATAATGCTGTCCCTTCACCTCATCCTTTGATTCTAAATAGACCAACATCCTTAGACTTATCTTATTCAGGTCTAGAAGAATTCAAACAACCTGAGGTAATGAGTATGGTCCTAGGGATTCAAGTGTAAAGCCTACCACTGGTTGTGATAAAGAGTCAAAATAATTCCATGGTGAATTACTAATGACTATTTAAAATAACAACAAAAGTCTGATTCTAAAACTAGCTTCACTGTAAGGTAGACAAGATTGGAAAGAAATTTGTTTTGTTCCTGCTATTCAAGTTAGGGAAGAAGCACTAAGAAAGCTAGAGAGAATACTGATGCTCCATTATGAAGATTGGTGGTGTCAGATGATGAGGTGATGTTGAGACCCTATCCCTAGTGAAAAGATAAATTGTTATACCTACTGCTACTAAGAAAGAGTTTGTTAAACCTGAAACACCAGTTAGGAGGTCAGTTAGGTATGCAGAAATGTACAGGTCACAAAGACCTAGAGGAAACCAAAGAAATTAGAATGGTCAAAAATCCAATCAATTAGGATGTAACTTTGTTTTTAATAACAAGGCATGTTTTATCTGTGGAAGTTTTGATCACATTCAATCTGTTGTTCCCACAGGTCCACAAACATATGGTTCCTAAGAGCAAGTCTTAAGAAGACTGGCCTAAAAAAAACTGTTAATAATGCAAGGCTGTTAAATTACTGTTAGGTGTTCTAACACTGCCAGACCTTTTAGTTACTGCTAGGGGATTTTTAATACTGTTAGTGCCTTCTTATACTGCTCACCAAAATAACCTAATGTTGATTGTGCTAGTACATTGTCACATTTTCAAAATCAAGCACAATCAACTGTTCAAAGGCCCTTTTACAAGAGAACAACATTAACAAAAAGGTCTTATAATCAAAATGTTAATACTGTCAGGGCAAGGGGATTTAATGCTGTTAAACCCTCAGCATGTTGGGTTTGGAAACCCACAACAACTAATGGTGCCATCACTGGGTTTTCAACAATATATTTTCATTGATGCCGAGGCAGATCCAAGTCAGTACTGGCTTGGGTCCCTCAAAGATAACTAACTTCTAAGTTTTTGTGTGCAGAGTAATCATAGCTAAAGATAAAGGATTTGTTGATAGTGGTTATGTCAAGGACATGTTGGAAACAGTGCCCATTTTCAGATTTCAAAGACTTTGTTGGGGGATATGTTACTTTTGGTGGGGGCAAATTAATGATGGCAGAATTAATGGTATAAGGTCTATTTTAAAAACTGATAAACTTGATTTTGATGATGTATACTTTGTCAAAGAGTTAAAGTTTAACCTCTTTAGTGTCTCACAGAACTGTTATTTTGTGACAAAAGAAACTATGTTTCTCTTTTTACTGACTCTGATATGTCTTGTCCTATCTCCTAATTTAAGTTGCTGATGAAATCAGATACTCTTAATTCCTAGAAGGATAAAATGTTAGGTTTGATATGAAAAACATACGTTATTAAGAGGTTTACTTGTCTAGTTGCAACGTACTTCTGAGAATCAATGCTTGTGCATTGAAGGCTTTGGGTCATGTCTATTTTAAGTTAGAATATTAATAAACTTGTAAAGAAAATCTTGTAAGAGAATTTACCTTTTATAAGATTTGAGAATGGACCAAATTGTGTTGCATTGGCGTTTAATAGGCAAGAACACAGAGCCTTCTTGTAAGACCAAGGCCTTTAGTCCCATTACTAAGCCATTTTGTTTGATGCTGCACATGGAATCTCTTTGGTCCAACTTTTGGTAGGTAGTCTAATGCATAAAAATATGCTTGGTAGTTACTGACGATTATAGTATATTTTCTTGGGTTATTTTCTTTTTTCAAGAACTAAAGGATTGTGAAACAAGTGTGATCCTTAAAACTTTATCAATGAGGTAGAAAACTAGTGGATAGAAAGTTAATATAAATCAGAAGTGATAATGGGACATGAGTTTATAAACAAATGATGGATGAGTTTGTAGGGAAAAATGGTATCAAAAGAGATTAGTGTAGCACAAGGACACCTCAGCATTATGGGTAGCTGATAGGAAGGAATAGACTCTTATTTCAGGCTGCTAGAACCAATGTTAGATGACTCTAAGGTACCGTCATCATTTTTGGACGTAGCTATAGATAGCTTGGGGTGTTATGGCGGCGTAGAGTATTGTAGCGGTGGGTGGGGGGTGGGGTGGGGTTGTTGGGGGTGTTTGTGGTTGGTTTTTGTGGGTGTTTTTTCTACTATCTCTACTTGCCATATGTCAGTAAAAGGGTCCTTCGCCCTGTAGTGTCTTACTTTATAGTCAAGAGGCATCATAACAAGACTTTCCTTATATGAACTTTTAAGAGGTATGAAAACCAGCTATAGGCTTATTGAAACCATTTGGATGTCGTTGTTACTATTCTATTACTTAGATAAGTAGGCAAGTTGATGGAAAAAGAAAAAGTGATGAAGGTTTCTTTGTTGGATGTTCCTTAAGTAGCAACGCTTTTAGGGTATACAACATTAGAAAAAGCCACCAGAGAAAGAGGGAGAAAAAGAAAGGAAAAAAAGTTCAGGGAGGAGAAGGGAAAACTAGAATATTGGTTCTTAGAGAAATATAAGGCTATGATAGAAGAAGGAAATGGTCCAAAATGGTGTTGATCTTGATTCTCTCTAACCCAATCAATGAATTTTTACCAGTGGTTGCAGGGACTTTTCGTGTAACGGGGTAGGAGAAGTTGTCCCCCTCCTTCCCTTTGGTGTCAGGTATTACAAGTGAGTTTCTAGTGATGAGGTCTTCGTTCAATGTGCATCATATTATTTTCTAAGATAATTATACTAAAATCCTTTGAGTCAAGAGAAAATACTTCTCGAGCAACGGGACTATTGATGCGTTTGTTTTTTGTGTAATATGCTCGTTCTCTCGAATAAACTGTGCCTGTGTAAAATTGTTTGTGCTATGTCTTAAAGTCCGAGAGCACACACATATCCTTCTTGTAGGACCACTGACCCTCATGTGTATTCCCCTCTTATTAACTAGAAGCCGCATTGTTTTATGTTCACTTATTTTGTGAAGTCTTTCGTTTTGGTCCACACTAAACTCTGAGATTATATATATCGTTCTCGTGACATGTCATAAGCTAATATTGACAATATATCTGTCTTTATTTACCATACTGTTATTATAGTAACGTAATATATTTAGAGTTACTTCAATGTAATAACAATTATTTTATGATTTTTGTTATTTTTAGATGTCTAACACTAGTGTTATTAAGAGAGACTGCGCTATTCTTATTTGCCCATCAGAGTTGAAATTATCTATGGATATAACCCTGTGTTTCGTCGAATATGATACAGCGTGAATAGGAAAACTTTTAATTATAGATATATGAGATCCATGTGTTTAAAAAATCACACCTCACGAAGGTGTAATCTCTATTTACCGTGTTATACTATGTGTTGTCAATAAGAATACGTGTACTGCTATGTATATATGTATAAGTTTGTTGTGATTAGACACTAGTGCTACATTGTGTCGTAAAAGATGTAAGTATATGAGTTATTTGTGCTGATATGCCCCAGAGAGAGAACTTCGTGACTACGTACACTGAAGCATGAAGACATGTGCGATGTGTGTAGCTCGATAAAGAAGAAATGTGGATCACACTTCTTATGAGAGTGACCAGCTAATAATTTGAATTGGGGGAATAGTCACAATGTTAGTGTCCTGACATGTCAAAATTTTCTCTAACCTGACTCATGTCATGTAGTTGGACAGGAAGTGCTGTTTCTTCTACCTCTATAGACTTTGCAGTTGTCCTGTAAGTAAACTAGAAGAGAGTTCACAAAGATCACCAATCTCGTATAGCAATGTGGATGTCGTGGTAAGCATCAAATACAGAGAGAGCTCCTCCTTAGGGAGAACTTCTCGTTTCTTTTAGAAGACAGAAGGGAAAGATGAAAATCTCTTAACCAGTGTATAGAGCTTCCTCGTCGCTCTATCGAAGAATTGGATGAGAAACGTGTTGGTGCTAGATGTGTCTCATTTATCCGTTATAGGATTAAGTGTCAGGCAGAGTTTGATATTGAGAAAGAAAAAAGGAAATTGGAAGATGAAAATGGTGTCTCTTCTATTCTAGGGGTGATACTTCATACATGTTTTATGTGTTTTGTGTTTTTATAATAGTACGCACTACAAGATAGTGTTTGAAAGGGAGACCTAAAAGAATGAATTTAGTGCCATGTCAAATCTTTAGATGACCTAGCCAAAGCGTTCAAGTGAAGAACTGTGTAATATTGCGGGATTCAGAGTAGAGAGAAAGTATCTGACCTCTGTATGCATAGAAGGGAGAGAATGGTCGAGTAGGCCTGTTTGCATCTGTTGTTCTTGTGCGTACTAAGACATTGTCAACAAGGTCTTGAACGCCAGATATCAAATTTGTAAGAGGATTTATAACATAAATGTGGTTGTAACTATAGAGGTCAATGGTTCATGCTAAGGGAGTCACTATGCAGTTGAATACTATACTATAGATTATGTGATGAGAAGGATACTAAGAAGGATTGGCTGGATGTGCTAGCACATGCTTGTTTCATCCTCTGAATCAATAAGAAAGAGTCTCAAAGATTGGGATTGACAATGCTAACGCTCACTAATTTTGGATAGTGGCTTAAAGTGGTTACATATTTTGGCGCAGTAAGCGACTATCACGCAAATTATGATGTGTGGATATTGATGCGGTCAGATTAGGATTATCGCTCTGTAAAGATTATCGGATAGAGATGTTACACGCGATGAAGTTTGTATGCGTATCAGAGATGAGTCTCATGCGTATGTGTGGGTAGAATAGATCGATGTGCTGCTAACGTGTATAGATATAGGTTATATCCTGTGCGTCTTGATCAAGACGGTTCTCATTTCACTGCGCACTGATAGGGCAAGTTTATGTGTATTGTGTCTGTAAATACCTCACGGATAGTAGTGAGTGGTCTGAGTAGAGTAGAAAGGGCTGTCTCCCCCTGTGAAAGTGTTAACTATTGACTTGACTCCGTGAAGATTGGTTAGGACTAGTTCTGTCTGAAGATTTCACATTATGGAGGACCAAGAAATTGAATTGGGGAATCATTCCTCATCTTATGATGTCCCTACAACTCCTCCCACAAGATTCACAACAGAACTACCGCTCTGGTGACTAGATGTTGGAGCAGTGGGGATTTGGGTGATGGTGTAATAGTCTGCGAGTTCTCGAGATAACTCACATGACAGGTCGGTGATGAAGAGATGTACACTTCCGGCTACATCGCATAGATTCAAAGTTAGATCATGATAAGTTTATCTTATGACGGGAAAGTGTCTGTACTATAGATCGGATGAGTTAGTTTCTAAGATAGATCAGCGTTATTTTTTAGTTGTTGTTTGTACTCCTCTTCGCTCCTCAGGATAAGAGACAACCACACGCTCAAAAGAGAATTTGGCTGCAAAGTTGAGATAGTCCTTACAGTAGATTGACCATCTTCCTCAGCTCTTTTGAGCAAATGGGATTCAGAGGAGTGAATGAGACAGTGGGTATTCGACACGGCTCAAAGGCGTTGACTGGAACACTTTCTGCGCACCGATTTACTAAATATGCGCAAGAAAGGATCTAGAGAAGAATTACGATGTTTGTCATTTTACCTAATGAGTGTGTGTATGCTCGATAGTCAATCTGGTGATAGCAAAGTGGTGTGATCGCATAGACAGAGAACCAGAAGAATAAGATTTTTGTAAGAGAAGGGGGGTATTCGTAGCAAGCAGTATAAGAGAGAGAGCAAGAAGAGAATGCGATGGAGACTTTGTGAGCTGTTTTGTAAAGTGGAGAGCATAGCGCAGAAGGAATAGAAAATGCAAGAATAGACGTATGATGAAGTGTCTTTGGCATCTGTGCGCTATAGGAATTAGTAGGGCTAAGTAGAGAAGAGAAGTGATTCAGTGAACTCACCGGCTTTTATTGCTTTTTGGGCTTAATTATAGTGTTATTATCGGGTCTACCAAATGGGATGTCACCCGAAAAGACGTGCTACTTACATTGTAACAGAGGGTCAAGGGTGTGCATGAGTGAGGAGGTATATGTAATGTCAACCTGTCCAGTCAGTAGAGGTCTTATGATGTGAATGATTCGGACTCTTACCCATGATTGAAGTAGATTTATTAGTGGGAGAGAAGGTGCTCTAGTACCACTCTATGATAGTGAGCATCATTCGTTCTAGGAGCTCCACTAGTGTAATGTGTACGCGGACTACTTGTTAGTGTTCCACTTGCTCTCCTATTTTGAAGCAAAGTCGACGGATATCAAAGAAATGAGGATGCAGAAGTTTGACGCCCAACAAAGCCTGAGTTTGTGCATCAAAAGAGCAATTAGGGCAGGCACGCGATTATGTCTGCGAATGCTTGTGTATCAAATGCCTAAAGGGTAGATGACCTATTATTTGTTTTGAGAGATTTATGTGATACTGGCAAAGAGTTTGATGTAACGGTAATAGAGCGAGGCATTGTGAGTGTTGGAGAACGCAACTCTATTGCTGGTGTGTTGAATGGGGATATTGTGTGTCTCAGAGTGACAATATTGAGGTTGTTTCTCATAAGGGGAAGGTATAGAACTCACTCCACCGCTAGTATGTTATTCTAGGCTCCTTTGAGGAGTACAGGTTGCCAACAGACAATTCAGAGCTGATGCAAAAAATAGGACTCATTCTTTATGTTTTTAAGTGTCGTAAAGGTCAGAAGAGAGAATACTCGCAATGGTCAGACTATTGAGGCGTTGATGTTTTGTGGTAGGAGTTGATCTGTGATCTTCTAATCTGTGCGAAGAGGAATTGAAGTTGCTGCTCTTCTACTCCAACAGATTGGAACTAGATAATTGCGTATTGGTTGTGCGCAGAGGAGCTTCTGGTAGGATGCGCTTGCAGAGCGTGAGTAGCAGAAGAGATGTGAGAGGAAGAAGTGACACTTCAGATTAATCAGAAATTCTGGAATGATGGGGTCTGTTGGAGTGTATGCTTGTTTGGGAGATAGAGCGTTGATAGCTAGGTGCTCGCACATAACTCTTATATGCGTGCAAAGTTTGCAAGGTCAACAAAGAGTTGTGAATGGTTGTGATCTCGCTGTCTAATAGCGAGTTTCCATGTGTGTATAGTCGCAACATGGAATATCGTGAGCTTCGCCACAGTGTGTCAGTTGTTTGTCGTGAGAGCATAGGTTCTATAATCTAGAGAGTCATTTTGATGCAATAGTTAAGAAAAGGCATCACGCCAATATCTATGATCGCGGCCGTATTGTGGTTGATTGTGTCGTGGGAGATAGATCGCTCCATTGGAATTAGTTTTGCTTACACGTGTCTATAGGACAGTTATGCATCTGGAGTGGTTTTCTAATACTTAAGAGTGTTAGGATAGTTACTGTAAAGCAATCGAGAGGTTTGTGTTGGTCGCGATTGAGGATATAGCTAATCTTATTGTATCTATGGAAGAGTATATAAGCACTCTGATGACTCCCTTGTTAGTGTGTATGTACACCAAAGCATGTATGTACAAGAGAGATGTAAGGAAGCTGATAAATAGGTAGTGTGGCTTGAGCTGACAAGTTTGTTGTGGACAGCGCGCGTGCTCTGTGGCGCACGTTCTCTAAAGAGAGAGTGCCGATGCTGGCTATGGGGCTGGAGAAGAGTGTTAGTCATTAGTTCTTGCTCGAACGCAACCTGTGATGCTGGGCTAAGTTCCTCTACATCTTGCGTCCGCAATGTATATGTGATGGTGTTTATGGTGTGTGGCATACTATAGTCTCGCATAATCTCCACTGATCTGTGATACCACCGTTCTACAGACAAGTAACATTCTTATAAGAGATGTGAGGGCATCGAATTTTATATAGACGAGATTGCCTCCTCTATCGCAGAGATAGAACCCTGCTTTTGACGACTGATCACAATGGTGCTATAATAAATTGGGGAATCTTACAACATCAAGAAACTTGTAGACTGATGTGTATCTGAGACTAGAGACTGCACCTATGGATTTGAATGTTGTTCGATCTAGAGTTTTTAGCATGAGTTACTCTGAGAGCGCTGCCATCAAGCCTTATCGGGAGACGAGAGCTCTCACTAACTGAACACGTGTACTATGCCATCCTACTGAAGTGTGTGTGATTCAGACGCGCGTCTGTGTTGTAGTTGTCTCCCAATGCTATATTACAATGTACTTGACTGTTGTCAAAGCGTTATTCCATCACAAATAGACAAATAGCCGATAGACTGTCGCTTAGATAGTAGTACACTGTCGCATTACAGCATATATACTACTTAGATGATCTCACACAGAGTTCCCGTACACTAGAGTTTATATCTACGCTCCGCAGGCTAGTATTGTGTAGAAGTGTCATAAGATCAATTTAATAATAGTAGCGAGAGAGTTGTCCGAGTATATCCTAGGTTAGTATTATAAGAAGCAGTTGTACGTTACTACGACCTTTAGTTAATCCTGTCTCACTGTGTCTGTCGCCTATGTGTAATTCCCTTCAGATTTGACGCGCTACGTCAATATTTGAATGTATCCACTAGAATCCGTAGTGAGTCGATCACGAAAGAAAAGTAGTGAGTTCTATGCATTTTGTTAGATTCTCTTTGTAGTTATATTTGGTAGCTCCACTGACTTAGTCTTCCAGCGCATAGTGCTCTACCCGCCTCAATTGAAGACTCACCGTTGAAAATTTGTTCCGAATTAAACACTCAAATGCGTTTGCCACTACTCGCTCTACTGCTGTAGAGGCTGAAGCCGCTGTATGTTGCTCTCTGCTTACCTAGTCGAGCTTGTTGAGTTATGACGCACACTAACCTATATCATAACCATAATATAGACTGATAATCTGAGGTGCTCATATACAACCTGCTCTCTCACTCAATGTGTATGCTCATTTTAGACCAACACGCACACTACAACGCCTCTCCCATAATGAGTGATAATCCGTCACAGGTGTGTCGCCTAGATCAATGAGTCCTAGCCGCCTCTCACTCTGGCTGTATCACCTGTCATCATTGTCGTTCAATCCTGTACGCTACCAGTCCCCCACGCCGGAGATAGGTGTATCACATGCTGTAACAGAATCTACTATGTGAGTTCACTCGGGTCGAAGCATCTGACACCACACGACTTTGAGAGATCAGATAGATATGTTAGATTGAGTCTGCATGTAACACCTCACTGCTCGCCCAGTATGAAGTGTAGTCCTGCAGTGGTTATTAGAAGTGTTACACGCATTATTTCTCTATACAATACTCTCCGTCTACATGTGGTCTTATGATGATTCGCTCCCGAGGAGTCACTAAGACAGCAGCACTCTGACTGTTGGATCACTGTCCGCACTCCCCTGCGTGATGCTATCCGCTTATGATAAGGATAATAGATCATTGAATCTGGAGACTGAAGTCTGCCGCTGTAGTGTCTCATCAGACTAGATCAATGTGTTATGTGTGATGAGCAGTTGTGGTAGAGAATAACAATAGAGACTTGATCTAGCCAACCCCCGTCGATCCATAAAGCTGTGTCCACAAAAATAGAGAAAATCTTGCAAGAGCTCAATAATAGGTTGGTAGTCAGAGAGAGATTCTCGGGAGAGATCTCAGAGAGAGTGAAGAGAGATAAGAAGTGTATTAGTCGAGCACGTTTAATTTGCCAGATAGAAAGTGTAAGTCCAGATACCGTGTGGTGTCTTCGTGTTTGACATGTGCTCGTCTTGATTGAAAGTGGGGACGAGTCGTAGCTCTCGCTCCTAGAATGAAGCACTTGGCTAATTATAGATTCTTGTCTCTCCTCGATGCAGACGCCTCTAGATCATGTAATCTGTCCCCGTCACTAGTCTGAATGCAACGCCACACTGTTTCAAATGCCTCACCGGAGTTGTTTGTGGGCACTAGTAGACTAAGTGTCCGCTTTACAAGAATCAATTACGTAGACAAGCCATCTACCTGATAGATTGTTTGTCTAGTCCTATCCTAATTCTCTAATGCGAACTTAGGGAATAGATCCTCGATACACTCATATGTATGGAGCTTTCTGTTGTCACACCCAAAACTCAATTAACACACAAAACCAATCCCCTTAACCAAAACCTCTGTGTATCCCTCTTACTGACCTAAATATACAGCTTATTGTTCTCTGTAATTCATAGACCAAAATACTCTCACTTCTCGTTGTTGTAACACCCAGAAGCTCCTGGTGTCTCTCACTAATATACTTGTGTTGTGATGCACTCACATGTTGGTGTGTGTAGTAACTTATCTTATATTCCCCGCGCTCCTGCAAATCCCGTGCTACAAGTTTATTATACGATATCCTAAATAGTGCTACGCCCTCCCAGAGACACTCTTCTATTACTACTTTCGCACTGTTCTAAACAGCAACTCATCTAACTCATGTCCCATCTATCCGACCCTTACTCACACTTGCCCCCTTGCTCCTGTGAGACCTATCAGTGATCGGACATATGCATGCGAAATTTATTGTGTCTGCAACACCTGAGCTCACACTCACTCACCAAATAAGAATACCCCCCCCCCCTTCCCCCGGCTCACGCCCAACAGTTCTTAAGAACAAAAGATAGTAATCGAGATAGTAGACAATGTGTTCTTGTGCTCATTAAATAGTCCTGTCTCTCTCGGCATGTTTCCTCCCTGATATATCCTTCAGACCTCCGCCGGTCAACATGTTATTCCTATACTCTGCACCATCTATCCTTGACTCAACATAGATACAAATCGTAGTGCAGTTTACTCTCTTCTCACCCTGTGTCTGCTACATCCTTATAGTCAAACACAGAGTATTTGTACATGAACCGCGTTGTCCTGCGCTCTGAGCACTATAGTTATTTATACGTTCCACGTTTACAGATTATGGCAATATGATATCATATAGACCATCCAATTGCCATATTCTATCTGTCATTGTACTGATCGAATGTGTGTGTTCCGCAAGTATAAATTCTTCTTGTGACTTAGAAATCCTGCCCAATTTGTCACTTCGACTTGGCCCAGTCTCCAGCGTGACCAGTCGGTTCTTTATCATAATAACCCCCCCTCCCCCCCCTGTATCAACAACTACGCCGAGCCATAGATTGTTCTTGAGTAGAGGCTACATCGATGATCGCCTCCCCTTGATGAGATAGCATCAGACATGGTGTCAGAAATCGTACTCCCTCATTCCATTAGAGCTCTCGCTATGTGGATGTCTGTGTGCTGTCTATCTGACTTTACATGAGGATCTATGATGTATTCGCACTATCCTTAATCCTTCACCAGTAAATGTCGCAAACCCCTGTAGCACCGGAATCCAGTCGGTATGATTCTTCGGTGTTGCTAAGGAAGGTAAGAAGTGACTCATCTACATTGCATGCGAATTGTGCCTTCCAGCAAACGAGTGTTACCCTCCGCCCCCTGTCAGTCTCAGACATATGAGATCAATACGGCCTATACAGACAAGCTCCATTGTCATTCCAGGATGCGAAGTGTTGTTACTTGTTACTTTATGACAGCCATCTCATCTCTCCCTCCGTCCGCAGCTCTTGTCCTCGTAATCTATTAATATCAAGCCTCCACCCATTACTGTTTTTTCAGCACTAGTACCAACTAATATGACCCCTCTCAAAGATCTCTCAATAATGTCCTCCATGTGAGACCTTGTTAATAGCAACGCACGACTTGCTATATCCGCCAGTTGAACCCTCTTCACACTCCCCTCCGCGGTCCCACAAAAAATGCCCTCCCCCTCCTTCTGTCGTGTTAGTATCTTTCACTATATCTTCAGAATCATTTGAATAGACAGTCTCTAAGTACTATTGCAGAAGAACATCAAGACCCCAACCCCAACAGTGATACTCTGTTAATGACCTAGAAGATCGGATTCACTCACTACTTCCCACCACACAAATTCTCGCGTATATCTCAGATCTACAGCCCCATCCCAATCACCCATAACGAACCTATCTACCCTCTGTCTCACCCACACCAGTACAAATCTACAAACTACTCTCATCACACGCCAGGCTATGCCTTGCCTACCCCTACCGCCTCCATACTCTTAACCCTTCCACCACCGCTACCCTTGAGACTTCACTCACCCTACCATCACCCACACTTGATCTAGTGTGCCGCATGGCTACGCCCCTGCCTATGTGATCACATCCAAACCCTCTACACCAACAGCCAGTACCATCACACACTCGCTCTGCACATCCACCCCACCCTCTCGTGTGTCATCGTGCTCTTTGTTGTAGAGGCATAGTCTCCCACTCAGTCCTGATGTGTCCCTATCCACTGCCAAAAGATAATGCACACACTGTCACACACCTCTGTTAGTTCCCATTCACAGTTGACGTAGACTACTGATTCTTTTGCATGTCTCAAGCTCTTTGTGACATCCGTGTAATCCGCTATGACTCCTCTCGTCATAGAGAGCACACATAGCTATTACCCCCCACTCTATCTGTAGTCCCCTAGTCTGAGCTTCTAACGTGAGTCCTGCTAGCTGTTTAGGTAATTCTTGAACAGCAGACGTTATAGTGAGCCTATAAGAACTCTGTCCATATACTTCCTGTGTCTCTCCCAATAGATCCTTTGTCTAGGTTAACAATTACTCGCCAATGTCTTGCGCCTCCGTTGCTCCTCATGCTCTGGTATATCTAATATGCTCAGTAGCGTTGTCGTGTGTGTCGTCGCTCTCAGTATCTCTATGTGTATATCGATGAGACTGTGTTGAGATCACTCGTAGACTGCTGCACCTTCTGACAAGCTCTCTCGCTTCTATGAGTATAAGATCTAAGTGCAGATACGGAAAATTGTCTATGTGTCTGCTAAACTTCTTAGAGAGGTACCAGTAAGAGCTAACGTCAATCTTCGCAGATCGAGCTCTTCTAGAGTTTGACTCATTTCGAACTGTTCTGATAGAGCAGTGAAAGTAGCAGTCTCGTGCTCGTCTTGTAGTGAAAGGATAGATTAGAGTGTGATTATCGAATCGCGCGATGACTCGAGATAGTAAGGAACGAGACGTTGGAAGTCTTAGTCAGTGCTACTGCTCGGAGCGCTCTAGAAGCTAACCTCGGTAAGTCCAGACTGCTGGATGCCGCGCCTAGAGGTCCAGTTGCTAAGATGTTACAAGAGAACCCTTAGCCTGATGGCGTGTGGTAAACTAAAATATTGTACTGCCAGGAATAGAGACTATATATGAGTGAGTAGGGCGCTCTAGAACATGCATTCAATTGTAATTGTGTGTGTCATGGCGCGTGTGTAACAGTGCTCGCTCCTAAGCTACGCATAGGACAGAATGAGGAAATATAAGTTGCATCGCACAAATGTCTCTGAGCACTATTGTGTAGACGCACAACTTGCTAAAGAGATGTCCGTAGAGTGATGAGATCCTTATACAGCGACTGTGAATTGAGCCTGCTTGTAGTTGATGTCGAGTAGCTTCACACTCCGCGGGCTAGGTGCTGTGAGATACGAGGGAGCTTAGAATAGATGTTGTGTCTAGATGTTTGCTGATGAGTAGAGATGATAGTGTACGGTGTTCATACTCTCACGCCTCCTCGAGAAGTGTAGAGTGTGCCAGCAACGGCTATATTAGCGGTCTGGTGGCGTAGATTGTGACTTTCTCTAGATTGAGCATCGTGTGTATTGCTCTAGTATTGTGATATAAGTGTGCAATGTATAATCTGAGTAACTCACTCTCAGAGAAGAGGATAATTTAGTCTGTTTTATAGAGAATGTACGTATCACAGTAGGATTTGTGCGTCGCGCTCTATCGTATCGATCGTGTAGTCTCACCCAAGGTTATGATTCCCCTCTCTGCAGAGCCAATGTTTCGTAGAGCTGGCCGCGTCTCACTGTGCAATCAATCAGAAAGTTGCTACTCAATCGGTGCTCTGTGACTCTCGCGTATTGAAATCTTCGCACACCGCCTACATTGATAGTAGTGTGCACAGATGTGTGCGTATCATCACGATCGATGGTGATCTCTTACAAATATTTAATACTGTCCTGCATATAGGACTTTCTGCAGTGCGGCTCAAGTAGATGTGTGACGTGTGATCCCAGATGCCTCCTGTCTATTAGTGGTCCTCTGAAGAGAATACTACAGCCTGTGTCGCTGTATAAAGAGTGATATGTGTAACTCACGAGAGCTCTCTCTCTAGATCACTACTTCTGTTCGGTTGTGTTTCGAACTCTCAGCTGCGCAGCGCAGATATAGCATGAATATCTCTATGTATTATCTGCCTAACGCAGAGGACGGCACTCCGCCTTTTGTCGTTTGGGTATGTATGTCACAATAGAGAGCTATCGTTAAGTACTATTGACTCATCTACGCAGCACGAAGGAACGTGATAATTCTAATCAGAGTTCCAGAAACTATATCTTGAAGGCAAGCTGCATGGCACATGAAGCTCAGACAGTCGCTTGTTGAATTGAATCGAACTGATTTCGCACGCACTGGATGTCTGTGCTCCCTCGTGCCGCGCATTGATGTGCGTCTAATCTCTGTACATGACGATGCGTTTAGAATTTTGAACTCGTCGTCATAATGCATTGTTCTCTGCTTCTCAAAGCGGCGCAGAGCGCGCGATATCACCTCATTATCGATAATGTCGCCCGAGAAGTGTAGCATGCTAAGCGAATAGTGTAAGTTCTAATGTATCGCTAGATAAATGTATCTTTAATCGCCAGGTTTTGTATGAGTTAAAGAGATTTCAGCGACATTAGACACTGATCGCTCACGCAACTCTCGTTAAAACAGGAAGATGTACCCACCACTTCTCGATAGAAATCGCGCGTCCAAATAATCACCTCCCTCCAATTCGCCTACTCACCCCATCATCTCCTGATCCTGTGACCCCCTACCACCCAGAACTCCTCAGATCAGTGCTCACTTGACCCCACATAGTTCATTATAATGAGCTTAATGGGTTATCGCTACTTAGGCAACATGTAATCATACTTGCGTCCAATTTGTAAACAAAGCATGTTTTTCACCCCTCCATAATTATAAAATCATTGTGAAATGTTCAAAAAATGTGGGGGTGCATAGGTGCGAAACAGATACCTTGATGTGTGAATGGTTCATTGCGAATACTAAGTCGTACAATTTATAGGCGCGCCTATAGATGAATAGGTAACATAGATGTGGCTTTAAATGTGAGTGATGAATCAATTAGAGTTGTACGTATTAGGTGACGTAAGATGAGACTCTCGCAGTACGCATATCAGTACATAAGACGCGCAACGCGCGGATGTATATAGATCTGTAATGAGTGTGTTATGATCACGTGACGTATCGTGTCGCGGACTGGTAGCTACGCACTTTAGAAATAGAGGTCGTAGGAGATCAATGCACTAGTTCGCGAAGACATGTACATGGCACGACTATGTGTGTGTGATCTAAACTGATGTAATAGTCCAAAACGCACACTAATCTTAGTCTCTGTGAAAGCCTGTACGCGAGAACTTATGTAGGGCTACCTATCATTATGAGTAAGTGTCTCTAGTTTTTATTTTAGAATCGATATGCAGTCCTCATATTGTTATGAGCTTTTGAGGAGAAATAATTCGTGTATGTAACTAGCGTCATTAGCAACGCATCTGACAGTACTCAATAATGGCTATGTGTTGCGAATATACTGTGTTGTAAGCAAGTCTGTGTGTATTGTTGTAAACTTACCACGTATTGTCGTGTGTCAGAAGAGTCTCTGTGATTGTCCATCTTTTTTCTCTTAATACTGGGTGAGTATATCGCGACAAATGCGAAGCTCCTCTCCTCTACAAAACCTCTACCACTGCCTCCATGCACACACAAAGTGACATGAGATGAGATATGTTGTCGAACAACATCACGATTCACTGTCGCCATCTTCAAGATGGAGACTATATCTCTATTCTATTACGAGAAGAAATGGACTACCTGGCCCGTTTTTAGCTACTCAGTGATTTTGAACCAGTAAAGACGGATAATGAGAAGACGCAGTCTGTGTCCTGATGGAAATTAGGATAGAAAGTTTGGGTGTCCTCGATATCACGATATTGAAGCGCGTGATCTGTGCTGAGATAAAGTTGTAATGAGTGTAAGAGCTCGCGCGTGGTCAGTAGCTCCGCTTAAGAAAGCTTACGATTGTTCATCGCGAACGTACGCTATATTGATGCTCAGTCATAGTAAATCAACCCTGTAAGTAATGATCTGTAGTCTGTGATCTCCCTAAGTGACGCCGTCAGTGTAACTTACTACTAGTGACGATCCACCAGTTTACCTCGCAGGTCAGTAGATGTAGCCTCTAACGTCATTTTCTCACTATCCTTCATAGATATCGTCGCCATAGCTTCCTTATCACATATACTCTCTAAGATCCTAACTCACTGTACCGAGAGACACCCTAGGACTATTATCGCTGAGTTATCATGCTCCGCTCGCTATTCAGACTCATAGAGTGTCAAGAAAGGATTGCTGATTCAAGAGGAAGCTAAGACAACTTCCAAAAGGAGAGTATCGAGACGGACTACAGACTGCTTACATGGACAAAATGACTATGTCATTTTCGGTTTGAACATTTTCAGGTCCTGTCTCATACATAATCTTGTGAATATATAAATGTGTAGTGTAGACTTAATTATAGGCTAATATAAATAGTGATTGAGTACAATTCAAAATCTTTCAAATTACAGTACTCAGCACTATCTTATATATCCTTCAATGATTGAGGGGGAGCATTAATATGTTCCAAACACGGCTTGTGAATAATTGACACACTTTTCTCCGAAAGTTTATAACATATTTAAATCAATTGATATCCAAAATGTCAAATGATTTGAAATTTTTGATAAGGTTTGATAGTTATATCACAAGTACCTGATTGAGTTTTTCAACAGTGATTTTATGGCAAGGTGAACTGTACCAAAAGACTGACCATGTATTTACTGTTATCGAAGTTATAAGGATGGTAAGGTTAGGTACTCGTTCCCATGATCCTGCCAGAACCGGAGGGATCTACCCAGGGACTATCCACTAGTTAGTGTAGAAGTCCTTAGGTATGATAAAAAGGAGTTAATATGAGAATAAGGGAATAGTGCCGACTGAGATGGAGCTAGTACTGGAATAAACCCAACAAGGTACTAGTCATGAAATCTCGGTAAGCACTGAAGGGGTTGAAGAATGAAAAAGAATTGTACGGATAAAGGGTGTAAAGAAAGAAGCCCTCCATACACTTAGGCAGAAATCGGGTCAATACATATGCTGTCAGAATCACTAAGATGATTGCTGACATTGAAGTGACATCATGGACCCAGTGATGCAATGCACAACCCTCCCAAGCCACTCAGAATCTCTCAAAAGATTTCTGTTTCATTTCTCACGGAGACTAAACATGTAATCTACTGACTCACTCACTCCGAGTAAGTCAGTATTGAAAAGGTGGCAGTCAGCTCCAGCCTCCGATCACTAAAATCAAAATGCACTTTTGAGTCTAGAGCCAAGAGATCATCAATTAATCTCGTTAGGACAATTCCAATTTACTTGTTATTCACACACTGTGATTACAAGTTTTATCATAAGAGTCCTACGCATTATCAATTCCTTCTTCTTGGGTATAACTGTTGATCCCAGGCCTTTATCGATTCTTTACCTTGTAAAGAGTATGTTACCTTAGATAAATCCAAAATAACAATAGTAGAGACTTTGTTTGTATATCAAAGTGTATGCGGAATCTACACTTCAATACTTTAGAAGCATTAATCAATGAAACAGTACTCAACAATAAACAATGAATAAAACACAAAATGCTTCAATATTATTAGATCAATAATACGAGTACTCTTTCTTAGTACTATGGTTACAACCTTGAAGCTATAAGTTCTTTCTCTAAGATGTATATCTGTCTCTTAAGTATATTCTGAAACCTTAACCTAGGATCTCCTTTTATACACCACAAAGAGTCCTTTACAAGATAACTACCGAACTTTTAGGATCAATTACAATTATAATCATATACGTATCTTCCTAAAATACATAAGATATACATTCCATATTTATCTCTTTGCATCCTTATCTCTAAGTCAGCATCATTAACCATCAGCAGTATTAACTTTTCTTCTAGCAGTATTAACTAACACTGGCAGTACTAAGTTTGTACTGACAATACTAACTCCATTAGTATTGTTAGTTATACCTTTGGCAGTATTAACTCTTGATGAAGATTTATTCCCAACAATCCTCCCCTAAACTTATGATTTACCTTCAAATCATCAAGTTTCTTCTAGATTAAATCTTCTTGTCTTCTGATGATGATTCTTTCAAACACTTATCTACTTCTTCACTTGTGATCTGATGAACTTTAGTAGTTCATATGCTTGTGTACTCTCTTGATCAACCTCCAATCTCTTACTCAGCATCTTTGATATCATTTGTGACTTAGTGATACTTCTTTTCTATAAGCCATATGTTATGGCTATTCCATTTTGCCCATCATGAGATTATGAATCCACATGAAATCACAATAAACTCCAACTTATCAATTTCATACTCATTTGATTCAATCCATAGTTCACTCTCCTCATCAGGCTCAAAAAGTGTTGCAAGGTCTCCCCACAAACATTAAATCATATTCCTTTCTGGTTTTTGACGGAAACTATTACCTTTCTTTGACCCAAACGGTATAACCCTCTTACTACATCTTGGGTCTATCAAAATCATTATAACATTTCACTCAGAATCTTTGTAGTTCTTTGAGCTTCCATCTCCTCTGATGATTTCGTTAATCATGAAGTTTTCTGACAAAGTGTAGTCTTTCAATCTACGATTGGATATTTTGATAGATAGATACTCAACATCTATGTAACATCTTCTCTTGGAAACTAGTATCTAAATAAACTTTTAAGTTCTTCTTTTATCTCATCCCTATATTGTTTCTTCCTTTTGTTTCTTAGCAGTATTCTTGTTCTTCTTCTAGGTGATTATTTCTTCCTCCTTCTTGTAGTCTTCTAGAGATATTCTTTCTCAAATTTGTTCTCTTAATTTCTTGAAACTCATCAGACTTCTTCTTTTCCTTTTCAAAGTTCCATAATCATAGGCACAATTGTTTTGATGGAAAATCCCAAACCTTTTCAAAAATTGGGCCTATTCTCATCATAGCTCAATTCCTTCAAGTCTTTCATCTTGTAATTACTTTTGATTCATTTAAGTAGACAATACAATCATGTTCTTCCTTGCTTGAGCTTCTGACTTTGGTTTATTCTTCATATCCCAATACTTTTGAACTGAAGGATCATTCCAATCAATATCCTTAGTTGTCTTAGTTTCAGTTGTAACTCTTTCTTCATCCAGTGCTAAAAGTTGTCTTGCTATCTCTTCATCCCTTGCAATTTGTGCTTTTTCCTCTTCATCAACTTGTTTTTGCAATCTGATAGCTTCTTCTAAACCCAGTCTCTCTTGTTCCAATAACTTCTTGGACTTTTTCTCAGGCTCTGGTTCAGTCATGATTGCTTTTCCTTTATCCTTCCTTGCCTCTTTACTCCTTCTGCCATATACAACTCTACCAGCAGTACTATGAGTTTCTCTGGCAGTACTAATATTTATAGGAGCAGTACTAACTGTAATACCAGCAGTACTATCTTCTGGTTGTCCTTCTTTAGCAGTATCTTGATCATGAACAACTTCATCATCTTGAGCAAAGTAGGTATTAAGGTCTTCATCTATGTCAGATATCTTCCTCCCCTGTTTGGAAGAATCATCTTCTTCATCCTCTGAAAGCACAACCCTTGCTCTTTTCCTTGCTTTCCCAGTCTTGACTGTAGTCTCTAACTTCTTAATCCTGAGAATAAGCTTAGTGAATGCAGAACTGTAAGTTTGCTTTGTCTTCTTCAAATCATCCTCCAAGACTCCAATCCTCTCAGATAGTTTGGTAACCAAATTCGTCAATTCATTTAGTTTGAAGCTACCGTCATTACTTCCATGTGAGTGAACAGCATAGAGAGGTGATTCATTAGGTGATATAACATGGTACTCTGCATCAGGTGAAGGTTGAGGTTCAAAGGTAGGTTCAGTGAAAGGTTCAGATGATAGTGAAGGTGATGATGTGATCCTTGATGGTGAAGATAAAGGTGTAGGTGAAGATTTAGGTGTAGGTAAAGTAAGCATAGTAGGAAATAACTTAATTTCTACCCCTGTATATCCTTTGGTAAGCCTCCTCATGTTGCTAAAGACCTTGTTATTTAGAGAGGGTACAGGATATGTGCTGGAATGTGTCTTAAGCTGTTTCTTTTGCATATCTAGGCAAATTTGAATAAACCTAGGATACATTAAAAACTTATGGGGGCATCCTATGTTTGTGACCATATGTTTAAAAATCAGCCTAGAGAAGTTGTATTTCCTATTTGTTGCTAAGCAGATAAGAGCAGTATCTATGTTACTACTAAACTGCTCCCAAATAGTCTTCTTAGGGCTAAGACAATGAAGTAGAGTATGTATAAGAAACCTCCATTGAGGTAAGAAAACACCCTTCTGAAAAGTTAACTTATCCGAATTTGTTTGATACCCCATGAGTGCAAGCTGCTCAAAAATCTCTGAGTTGGGAATAGAAGTGATACCATCATGATCGTCCAACTTGAGATGTCTTCTTAAGGAGGCTTCAGTGATAGTCTTGGATTGGCCATCAATGATAGCAGTGATTGTTACCTCCCCATCAGTGTCAGTAGAAGCTTCAGCAGACTTTTCCATAGCTGATATAACTTTGACTTAGGAAGTCAATAACTTGATGAAATCCCTCACTCCCTGTAGACTTTTCCAAGAGCGCAACCATATTGTGCTTATCATAAAATTCCAAACTAGCCATGAGTAAAAAGGTGATTAATTATGTGGGATATGATCGTTTAGGAAAGTATGAAGGCTGGAGAAAGTTAATTGAGATTATTTAGAGAAAACGTAGAGATATGGTTTGACCGACTTAAAGAAATTTGAGTTTATCGTGAGTAAATCAAGCGAATATATAGAAAGATCACGAAAGTCCAATTAGTCAAACCCTATATCATAGGTATTTGGCGAAAATATCTCAACGACTCTATTTATTAATGAAAAATTTTGTTAGGGCTCAAACAGTACTAACGGTCATCCAGCAGTACCAAATTTGGTCTAGCAGTACTAAAATAAGCCTAGCAGTATTAACTTCTCCACCAAAAGCAGTACAAACTCCAAACTTGTGTATCATTCAAAAATAGCTTCACACAATCTCTCTTTCTGTTTTTAAGCTCACATTTTATCTCTCAATTCTTTTAACTCACTTTGCACTCTGTCTGTTTTTCACACATCTCTCTATCTGTTTTTAAGCTCACCAATTCTCTCTATTCTTTTGGCTCACAAATTCACACAAAGTATAGTTTTTGGCAAACTACCAGCCATTAACGGATTTGAGTAGTCTTTACCAATAGCCGTTTGCTTTGGACTAGCCAATGCTTCATTGTAAAAACATGGTGCATTGATAACCATATAGTTTTGAGTAAACTATCAACTATCAACGGATTTGAGAAGTCTTTACCAGTAGCCGTTTGCTCTGGACTAGTCAATTCTTGATGTCTATAAGACATGGTGAACTGATGACCATTTGTTGTGTGGTGTTAAAACCAACACTTTAAGAACAAACAACATTCCTCCCCTCAAATAATGCATCATTGAGTAACCAATTTCACACTTCATTGTTTATCCTGAAAGAGTTAGCTCAAAACCAAGAAAAACATAATCTAACCATTTTTCTTGTTTAGCAGTATTAAATGTTACTAACAGGATTAACAGTGAGACATAGAAATAACTAGCAGTACTAACTATAAGTAACAGTTTTGTCAAACAGTCTTAAATATAACTAGCAGTACTAATTATAACTAGCAGTATTAATTTACAAAGACTTAACAGTACTAACATTTAACAAACTTTACAAAAACAAACAAGAGATATGGGCATTAGGGATTTAGCATTCCAATACTTGAGACCAAGTACTGAAATCTACCAGCATCAAAACCTTTTGTAAGAAGATCTGCTACATTATGTTTAGTGTCAATCTTAGCCATTTGAATCAACTTTTTAGCATTGCAGTCTCTTATAAAATGATGCCTAATCTCTATATGTTTTGTTTTAGAATGTTGAACAGGATTTTCTATTATGCAGATAGTACTATTATTGTCAATATAAATAACAGTATTCATGAAATTGTACCCATAGTCCAGCAGTTGGTTTTGTATCCAGAGAACCTGTCCACAGCAACTTGCAGCAGCCACATATTCAGCCTCAGTTGTAGAAGTGGCAACTACAGTTTGTTTCTTGCATTGCCAAGAGATCAGCCTATTTCCCAAAAACTGACAACCTCCAGTGGTTGACTTCCTATCTTGTGTAGCTCCAGCATAGTCACTGTCAGTGTAAGCAACTAATTCCAATGGAGAATCCTTAGAATACCAAAGTCCTAAAGATGGTTTTCCTTTAAGGTATCTAAAGATTCTCTTAACAGCTAAGAGATGGGAGAATGACTTTAGGAGAAACCTGAAACCTTGCACAAGCACACATTGCAAACAGTATATCAGGCCTGTATGCTGTAAGTTACATCAAAGATACCTAACATGGATCTAAACGATGGTTCAGCAACATCACAACAACTCCAACAGTTGTACCAAAGGCTTTTCCAAATCTAGTGTTAGTAGATGCAGACTTCACATCTGAGTAGTTAAACTTTCTCAAAATCTCATGGACATATTTATCTTGACTGATAAAAATGCCTTTCTTTTTCTGTTGGACCTGTAATCCCAAAAAGAAGGTGAGTTCTCCCATAGAACTCATTTGAAACTTATCCTTCATAAGCTTCGCCAAACTCATCATACATAATTCCTTCTTTGTAGATCCAAGATAATGTCATCCACATAAATTAGAACACGCAAGATATGTCCCTTATGTCTCGTGAATGAAAAATGTTTGGTTAATCTTTCTCTTATCAAAACCCTTGCACAGAGAATAATTTGCTAAAGAGTCATACCAAGCTCTGGTGCTTGATGTAGGCCATATAATGCTTTCACAACCTAAACCTTATCGACATAATTAGGATGGTCTGATCTTCAAAACTTGGAGGTTGAACATACATAACCCTCATCTTCAATCTTTCCAACACAAGAAAGCACTTTGACATCCATTTAGGTAGACATACATCCCCGTATAAAGAATCATAAGCCAGGGAATATTTCATATGGGTCCGCTCAAATTCTATCCACAGGAGCAAAGCCTTCATCAATAATCTATGCCCTCAACTAGAGTATGTCCTTGAGCAACAAGTCTTGCTTTGTTTCTATAACAATATCCCCCATTCATCTTTCATGTTTCAGTAGACCCTACTTTTACCAATTAGCTCCTATGCCCTTTAGGTAACATCCTACAAGAATCCAGACCTTTTGCAGTTTGAATAGAAGAAGTTCCTCCTGCATTGCTTCTACCCATATTGGATCTCTAAGAGCTTGAGAAATTTTTTTTGGTTCTTATCATAGAAGAGGAAAACAAACAAAAAAGACATTAATGAAGAAGCCTGATAGACTATCCCTACATAGATACACTAATAAATCCTTTTTACAGAGTAAGAAAGTTTTCATCTTCTTGTCTGAACAGAATACCAAAACATCACCAATCACATGCTCAAATGTTGATCTTATGTTGAATGACTGTGTGAGGGAGTTGAGTGAACTTCATACGAATTAGAGAAAATTTTCCCCAATTCAATTACTTGGTCCTCCCATATGTGAGTCTTTCGATGCAGGACTAGGTCCTATCAAGAGTCTTCAGGAGTAGCAGTATTAACTTCAGGGAGAGCAGTACTAACTTCTCTACTACCAGTATTAACTTCTTGCCTGGCAGTATTAAGTTGTTGATCAGCAGTACCATCATTTTGAAGATTGCTACCATCATTAGACTCTTCTGTAGTATCATCTTCATCATGTAACTCATCTGTATCTTCTATTTGAGCATCATCAACAATATTTGGTGAAGCATCACCAAAATATGAAGCATCCTTCCAAATTGGCATTGCAATCCAATCTTGATCTTGTTGAGAAGATGTGCTAGACTCAGAAACTCCTTGTTTACCTGCAAAATCATTAGAAAAAGTCCCTGCAACCACTGGTACATAATTCATTGATTGGGTTAGAGAATCAAGATCAAACAGCCACTTTGGACCATTTCCTTCTATCATAGGCTTATTCTCTAAGAACCCAATATGCAAGTTTTCCTGAACTTTTCTGGTTCTAAAAGCTTTGCTACTTAAGGAATATCCAACAAAGAAACCTTCATCACTTTTCCATCAAACTTGCCCAACTTATCTAAGGTATTGAGAATAGTAACATGACATCCAAATGGTTTCATGAAGCCTATAGCTGGTTTAATACCTCTAAAGAGTTCATAAGGAGTCTTGTTATGAGGCTTGACTATTAAGACCCTATTTTGTACATAGCAAGCAGTAGAAACAGCTTCTGCCCAAAATGTTTCATAAGGAGTCTTGTTTATTACCTCTAAAGAGTTCATAAGGAGTCTTATTATAAGGCTTGACTATTAAGACCCTATTTTGTACATAGCAAGCAGTAGAAACAGCTTCTGCCCAAAATGTTGTAGGTAACTTAGAGTCAGCTAACATTGTTCTAGCAGCCTCAATGAGTGTCCTATTCTTCCTTTCAGCTACACCATTTTGCTGAGGAGTCCTAGCTACACTATATTCTCTTTTAATACCTTTCTCCCTACAGAAATCATCCATCACTTTGTTTTTAAACTCTGTCCCATTATCACTTCTGATTATTTTACTTTTCTAATCACACTAGTTTTCCTCCTCTTTGATAAAGTTTTTAAGGATCTCACTTGTTTCATCCTTAGATCTTAAAAAGAAAACCCATGAAAATCTACTATAATCATCAGTAACTACCAAGCAGTATTTTTTATGCATTAGACTACTAACAAAAGTTGGACCAAAGAGATCCATGTGCAGCATAAACAATGGCTTAGTAATGGGACTAAAGGCCTTGGTCTTACAAGAGGCTTGTTGTTTACTTGCCTTTAAACAGGCACACCAGTTTGGATGGTCATTCTCAAATCTTTTTAAAAAGGCAAATTCTCTTACAAAGATTTTCTTTACAAGTTATTAATATTCTTAAAATTGGACATACCAGCCTTCTATGGCCAGAGCATAGATTCCTCAGAATGTAGCCCCCTTTGCAACTAGACAGTAAACCAACTTTAGGATCTATGTTTTTCAGATCTAAAATGTACATGTTATCCTGTCTAGGAATTTTAAGAAGTATCTGATTTTCATCAGGCAACTTAAAATTTAGAGATAGAACAAGACATTCAGAATCAGTAAAAAGAACATAGTTCTTTTTGTCACACATCTGTGAGACACTAAAGAGGTTGAACTTTAACTCTTTGACAAAGTATACATCATCAAAATCAAGTTTATCAGTTTTAATAGTACCTTTGCCAGTAATTCTGCCTCCATTTGCTCCTCCACCAAAAGTAACATAACCTCCATCAAAGTCTTTGAAATCTGAAAGATGGGCTATGTTTCCAGACATGTGCCTTGAGCATCCACTATCAACAAATCCTTTATCATTTAGCTGTGAATTGCTCTGCACACAAAACTTATGAAGTTAGTTATCTTTGGGGACCCAAGCCATTACTGACTTGGATCTGCCTCGTGCATCAATGTAATTATATTTGTTGAAAACCATGAAGCACCATTGTTTGGATAGGGTTTTCCAACCCAACTTGCTGAGGGCTTAACAGCATTAAATCCCCTTGCCCTGACAGTATTAACATTTTGCCTACCAGTATTAACATTTTGATTATAGCTTTTTGTTAATGCTGTTCTCTTGTAAAAAGAGGGCCTTTGAACAGTTGATTGTGCTTGATTTTGAAAATGTGTCCTTGGTCTATCACAATGAACTGTTGATTTTGGGTGAGCAGTATAAGAAGGCCTAACTGTATTAAAAGACCTAGCAGTACTAAAAGGTCTGACAGTGTTAACAGCTAAAAAGTCTTAACATTTATAGGCCAGTCTTCATTAAGACTGCTCTTGGAACCATATGTTTGTGAGCATTAGGACAACTGTATTGAATGTGATCAAAACTTCCACAGATAAAACATGCCTTGTTATTAAAAACAAAGTTACATCCTAATTGATTGGATTTTTTGACCATTCCAATTCCTTTGGTTTCCTCTAGGTCTTTGTGACCTGTACATCTCTGCTAGACCTAACGTGACCTCCCTAACTGTTTATTCAGGTTTTAACAAACTCTATCTCATAGCAGTAGGTATATACATTATCTTTTCAAACCTTAGGGATAGGTTCAAACATCATCCTCATACATCTGATACCCAATCTTCAATGATTGGACTCATAATTATTCTCTCTAGCTTTCTTAGGTGCTTCTTCCCTAACTTGATTAGCAGGACAGAAAAACTTTTCTTTCCAATCTTTGTCTACCTTAAGTGAGCTAGTTTTAGAATCAGTCTTTTGTTGTTGTTTTAAATAGTCATCAGTATTCTCCTTAATTATCTGACTCTTTATCACAACCAGTGGTAGGCTTTACACTTGAATCCCAGGACCATACTCATTTACGTCAGGTTGTTTGAATTCTTCTAGACCTGAATAAGATAAGTCTAAAGGTGTTGGTCCCACTCTAGAATCAAAGGATGAGGTGAGGGGACAACATTTAATAGCCAAAAACCCTTTTTGCATCTGTCAGTTATCTGACTTGGTAACAAAATCATCTAAGTCTTTTATGCCATTTTTCAAAACTTTGCAATCTAAATTCAAACCCCACTTTTTTCTTTCCTTAACCTTTCAAGTTCAGTCCTAAGTTATCCCATTAAAATTACCTTTGTGTACCTACACCTTCTTTTAAGCAAAAAGCATTCCTCAAAAAAAATAACCTTTCAAATTCTTTATATTTAAGAATTTGTCTTCTAAAATTAATATACCTCTTTGTATTAGAACTTTAAAACCAGTATCATCTAATTTAACAAGTATATCATCATATTGTTTTCTTATAGCTTCAAAATTTTTAAACAGATTTATCATTTGATACCCAGAATCGTGAAGCCAATGAGAGCAGTTAGCTTGAATTTTTTCCTCTGCCATGTCACTCAATTAAATCCAGCAAACCATCTATAGCAACACATTGCCTTTCAAAATGCATCATTCAATCCAATACTCTAACTGCCTTTGATGATCTACCTTGATTTCTAATTTCTGTTGTCATTACTAACTCCTTGGTGCTCTGCATTTCTCTGTCAAAATTTCCATTTATGGGCATTTAAACATTCAACCTTTGATTTAACCATATCCAGCTGTACGTGCTTCCACAATGATGATCTCCTTCCAGTTCTCTGATAGAACTTTCATGCCCTCATAGCTTATGTATTCCATAACCACTTTAGATCCATTTCTTCCAAATCATCATCATGAAGTTGCTCAAGATCTTCATGAACTAGTTGAGACCCTTGTGGTTGTGTGGACAGAAAAGCATAAACTGTGGCATCACTAAAACTAGCAGTACTAGTTTCAGTACTGGCAGTATTAACTTTGGTGGTACCAGTACTAACGTCCAGGATTAACATATTAATATTATTAATACTGCTTTGCCACCTGTAGATGTTTAGAAATGCCAAGTTCTTTTCATCATTGATAGCACCAGTAGATCTCTTAACCTTTTGTTCAACAATTTTAAAATTGTTGTACAAATCATCCAAGCCCATAGTATCAAAGTCGGGTTTGTTCATCCAGACTACCACATGTGTATCCCACTCAGAAGGTAAGCTCCTCAAAAATTTAACATTTAGATCTTCTGGAGGAGTAACTACACCCAGAATTGCCAATCTACTAACAAGCTTTTGAAGCCTGTTAAAGATAGAATCAAGTGATTCTGAGCTTGAAGCATTGAAGTTTTCATACTGTTGCTTTAGTAGAGCCTTCTGAGTCCTCTTAGTTGCTTCATTCCCTCCAAATCTAGCTTTAATGGCAAGTAAACATTGATTGAGCATGCAACAATACAGGTTAAAGGTAATTTCAGTTTCATTAGAAGGTGCCATGAGCCAATGGAAGACTTCACCTTTTACAATCATTCTTTTTGCAAATCTTTTCTTCAGTAGTAGAGGGCACAGTCACCTTCAATGCTGTTGATAGACCATATTCTAGTGCTGTAACAGGAATAGGTACCCACGAATTTCCATTTTCAATTACCTCCCATAATGCATAATCCTGGATTTGAAAGTACTGCTTGATCCTGATTTCCCACATCTCATACTCCCTGAGTTTGAGCATGGGAAGCTTTGCTAACGCATTGTTCTGAGAATTTTCCAACTCCATGTTCTAGATCAAAGTTTCTCAAATCACATGCTCTGATACCACTTGTTGATCCACGCCTTGATTCAATTCTTTACGTAGTAAAGGTATTGTCACCTTGTAAGAATCCAAAATAACCAAGATTGAGACTTTGTATTTGGATATCAAAGTGTATGCGGAATTCTACACTTTTATACTCTAGTGATGTTTAACATAGAACAGTAATAGACAAAAAAAACCAAAAAAAACCAATAACAATGAAGTAATAACAAAACTGCTTCAATATTAATTAGAATTAATAATATAAGTACTCTTGTAGTACTGGGGTTACAACCTTGAAGCTATCACAATCTATTTCTAAAAGTATTCGTCTAAGTGTATATATATCTAATCCTAGGATCTCCTTTTATAGAACACAAGGAGTCCTTTACAAAGCTAACTACCTATCTTTTAGGATCAGTTACGAACAACCCATAATAAAAAACTTATTTTCATTTAATTAATAATTATTATATAAATGCTTACCACAACACAAAAAGATATAAAAACCATCTTAAACCGGTCTTCTTCATCGGTCTTAATGTGTGTACGAGTACCGTCATTTGTTAGTTCTAAATTATCACAATAATACGGTAACTATGCAAAAGATGCTATCGGGCAACCCGAACATTTTTTTATTTCCATGCTTGTTTGTAACTAATATCGATGTTCAAGTCCATGTATATGTCGTGTTGTATGTCTTTTCCCTTGTAGATTCGAATGTTATCTTTGAACTTAGGTTCTAGTAAATGACCCAACAATTTTGCTATAGCATTACGATGATGCATACCTATTTGTGTTTTAGGACAAGTGTGATGGTCGTTTACGGTTCCTAATTCCCATTTACTACTACCTTTGCACTTAGTTGATATTATTTTTCAATTGCAATCATCATTCCTAAAAATTACATCATACCGTGTTGTATCTGATTTTCTAGCCTTAAATTCATAGCCCTCTAAAAGAGCTTTATAACCAATTGCATACATAGATAATTCTTTACTATCATATCTATCACCTTTTTTCAAAATACGTATATTGGTGTTTCTTGTGCTTTTGATAATGGGTTGCGGATTTGGTAGAGTAAGAATGTATTTTAATGTGTTTTTCCCAACGATTCTCATACATGTCGGTTGCCATGTTATTTTCAAATGTTTCATTTCTGGGTAAATTTGAATCATTAGAAAATAAAGGAATGTTACTATCAATTTTTAAATTCTTAGAATAAAAATGTTTTGATTTTAAGCACTTGTCAATCCTTTTAATTAAAAGAGTATGTGTCGTACCTTTAGAGCTGCAAATTTTTTTGGCGAAAAATTTGACATCATCATCATCTACTATGTGGACACACTTTGTACCAACTTTATAAGTAAACATGATGTCGCACGTATCGTTAAACTTGAACCTTTTCTTCACAAAATCAACTAGTTCATTGTACCTAATTTTTTTTAATAGTGACACCGAAAGTTATATCTTCAAAAACCAAATATAAACTAAATTTATTACTTGATTCACCCATTTTGTTTTGATTAATAAGTAAGCTTACAAACCAATTGTTTGTATATATAGGTACATATTACATGTGAGACAACTACTCGACCGTCGCCTACTCGACTGACAACTGCTCAACCTTAAAGTTGGTTTGATGGTGACTATCAATAAATACTAGTAAGTTAATTTACATTTAATAATCATAAATAATTCAACAACCAATAAGTACTTTATATTTAATATGTGTTATATGAGACAACTGCTCGATCGTCGTCTACTCGACTGACAACTGCTCAACCTTAAAGTTGGTTTGATGTTGACTATTAATACCCACTATTTCATTCATTTTTATACACAACTCTACTATATTTAAACAAAACTATCACATTCCCTTATAAATATCCCATACCATCATTCATTTTCTCACACAACTACTCTCAAATATCATTCATTTTTACACACACACACACATGCTATGGTTAACAAACCAAATGAGATGCGAGATGCTATCATTAGGGGACTACGAACCAAACAAGAAAAGGAGTACCAATTGGTTAACAATTTGTTGGGTGAGATAACTCGTTATACGGTCCTAAAGCTAGACCGTGCTAAGGAGGAAATAAAGGTGCGTTCGTTACCTCTCGACGAGCCACTAAATACCTCTCGATGAGCCACTAAAAAACTTTACTCTAAAAACTCTGTGTTTGTTTGAGCTCAAAATCAGATACGCGTATCTCAAACATCTTGGAGGCCGCTAAAGAAAAAGTGCTTGCAAGCACACATAAGGGAGAAGAACTCATCAAGAATTATCGAGCAATCTAATAGCTTGTGCTCTCGTATCATTTTGTACTTTGTTATGTATTTTTATTTTCATATTGTACTTTTTTTTAATTTTGTTGTCATTTAATGTTATTATTATTATGTAATGTTTTTAATTTATGAATAAAAGTTTTTAATTTAGATTACTTGATTTACCCATTTTGTTTTGATTAATAAGTAAGCTTACAAACCAATTGTTTGTATATATAGGTAAATACTAGTAAGTTAATTTACATTTAATAATTCTAAATAAATTCAACAACCAATAAGTACTTTACATTTAATATGTGTTCTATGAGACAACTGCTCGACCGTCGTCTACTCTACTGGCAACTGCTCAACCTTAAAGTTGGTTTGATGGTGACTATCAATAAATACTAGTAAGTTAATTTGCATTTAATAATCATAAATAAATTCAACAACCAATAAGTACTTTACATTTAAAATGTGTTCTATGAGACAACTGCCCGACCGTCGTCTACTCGACTGGCAACTACTCAACCTTAAAGTTGATTTGATGATGACTGTTGTCCCAGGAGTAGAATACCTCTTGTTGGATCCCACTTCAATAGATCAAATTCCTTAAGCTTGTTTAAGGTTTAGTTATATTAGATAAATCTAACACAACTATAGTGGAAACTTTGTTAAGTGTATTAAAGATTATGCAGAATCTAATCTTTAATATTAGAAGAATTCTTAATGAAACAGTAAAACACAATGAATTCAACAAACAATAAAATCTCTAATATTATTAAGAATAATACGATTACTCTCCTAGTATTAAGGTTACAAAACCTTGAAGCTATAACGATATCAAAACAAAAGAATTCTAGATGGCAAACTCTATGCCCTAGGACCTCTTTTTATACACCAAGGAGTCCTAGTTGATTTACAATATATTCCTAAGACTTAGAATATTCTTCTATATCTATTGCTATAAATAACAATACTTATCAACTTAAGTAATCTTGATCACGACGAATATCAAGTACTTTATCCTTTCTTCTTCTGTGATCCTTTCTCTAACATTAGAGAACAGAGGCTATCAGAGGAGGGATGCCTAAATAGAAGAGCTGTATAGTGTGGGAGTCGAGTGCGTATAGAAGCTGGTATATGAGGCTCGCCGTTTAGGCGATACATTACCACTGTCATAGCGCGAGTAGACGACTAAGACGGATCAAATCTATTCCTATAATAGACAATTATTCTCAGATCACTATCTAGTGTACAACGGTCAGCAGTAACTAACTTATACACAAGCAGTACTAATAGTAACTAACAGTATAACTGTGAACTAGCAGTAACTAACTTATTATCAAGCAGCACTAACTACTTACATAATTTTTCATTAAAGTTTAATGAACAACACTAACTTTAGCGTAGCAGCAGTAACACAAACCTTAGCAGTAACTCTAAGATCATCAAGAAGTCTTTTAATCCCAACAATCCTTGATGTTCTTCTTCAAAATCTCATGTTTCCTCATTGAAAGATTCATTAATCATCAAGAGGATGCTTCCAAACACTTCATTAATTCTTAAGCTGTTTTGTGAGAAGTTTAAGAAGCTGATATACCATTTCACTGAAATGATCACATTGAAGCTTCTTGTTTAACATATCAATAATTGTATAGGTGTAAGGATAACTTCCATTTTCTACCAGCATATGAATGTGCATATGTTGCATTCTTAAAGAATGAACTCCACAGGAGTCATATATTTTCCAATCCAACACTTTGTAATCCTGTTGATTCCTCTATACTGTATCTTCTACATGAGGGTCAAACATTGTCTTTAGATCATCTCATAGCACTCTCTCATAGCCCTCCTCTGGCCTTGTTGACCCATGCTTAGCTTTTACCAATTTCCACAGAGTTTCCAAATCTTCCCTGTCAAAGCTTTTGAGCATATAACTGAAGACTAAGTACATCTTTGAACTTCCATCAGCCCTGATTATCTGGTAATAGGTTTTCTTCCCTTCTTTATGACTTTTCCAGTCAACAATGCTTGGAGGCTTAGTAGCCAAAAGGAATAACATCAATTGCTACTTCCTCTTTAATCTTAGCTGCTTCTTGATCATCATCCACTTTAGCTGTTTCTTGAACATCATCCACCTTTTACTTTTTAGTGACCTCTTGTTCCAGCTCAGTGCCTGCTCTTTTTGAACTACCCTCCACCAAGTCTGTTCTAAAGTCAACAAATGTATTCACCCTTTTGAAAGCTCTGTCAAACATCTTCTGTATAGAATTAAAAGATTTATTCTTCAATTATTTGGGCTTATTTCCTTATATATTCTATTAGGAAGTACACATGTTTTTCTTTGTTGAGCTTGGTTGGTTGGTTTGTTTCCTCTTCTCTTTCTGCTTTTTTGCGCAAAGTCCTTTCTTTCGTTTTCTATAAGAGTTTGTATAAATAATTAGCTTTTCTGCATCAAACAACTCACTTAACTCTTGTGCTTTGCAGTCTTTGAGCCAATTCATGATCAGCCTTAATCTTAGCCTGAATATCATCCCATTCTTCAGTCAAGGCAACATTGTTCTTTTTTAGCTTTCTCTCATGCAAGTCTTACTTCCTTATCAAATTCAGCTTGTAACTTTGAATCAATTTCTTCATCAAGCCTGATTAGTTCTTTCTTCTTTATAGGCTGCTTAGGTTCTACCATTTTCCCTTTGCCTTTGTCCTGAAAATTTGTATGTGATGCTTTAGCTAGTGAAGATATTGTTGTTGTTGTTGTACCTGGCTCTTGAAAAACAATTCCTTTCCTTGGAGTTGGAATTGTAGCAGTTGTTGTTGTAGCAGCACTATCCTTTGTTGAAGCACTAAACGCACTAACGAATACACTTGGCTCTTTTATAACATCCTTTTTCTTGAACTTTTTCACTTTTTAAAGCTGCAAGTGCTTAGCCTAAAGTATCCTTCATCACATTAAAGTACCCACATCAAACATCTCATTATCATCATTAACTAGGGTAATGTCTTCATCAACATCAATATCATGAATCCTCCTCCCCTGTTTGGATGCATCCTCACCCAAATCTTCTTCATCTCCAGAGGATTCTACCCTAGCAGTCAAACCAACCTTGTATAATTTTGAGCGTTACGAGATCTTGACCTATTCTCCTGTTCCAAATTTTTAACCCTTCTCCTTCAGACTAATCAATCTTATTACCTTGACTGGTCTTTAATTGTCTTTTAAATCAAGAACTCTTGTTGTAGAGTTATACATAATTCATCACTCCTAGAAGTTCAGACTATCCTCACGCTATCGAAGAGTGTTACCTCTTGCTAGCATTAGATCAATGTAAAGTTTTAGATACATTTCATACCTAGTCTGAGCAATTTTTAGTCCCCTATGGTTTCTTGCGCACCTGGGACCCACCCCTGAACTATTCCTGGAAACATGGTTATTATGTGTTTTATAGCCCTGGATTGGGTCTTATCTATGTTACCACTATCCTGCTTTGCTTCTAAGCTAGAAGCAGTAGTGGCAGCCCTCACCAAATGGTCATCCATCTTCTGATTGATAGCCTCATCTGCTACATTAGTTGTAAGACCACTAGGCTGAGGTATCTCAGTGTCCTTTCTCTTTAGCCTCCTAGGTTTTTGAGTCTTTTGGGGTTGAGATGTTAATGGTTGAATAATGGTGGGTGTGTGATAGGGATCAGTTTGCATTACTGAACCTTCACCCATTTATACTTGATCTTATACCACCATTGTTTGGAATAATAGTGTTTCCTTTCCAGAAAAATCTTTCCCTACCATTTTCCTATTCCTAAATATTTTCTTAGTGTAAGAGGGTGTAACATAAATTCTCTTGTGAGTTGGCATCCCTTCAAGTTGTTGATTGACAAACACTTGTACAAACCTTGGATACATTAAAATTTTGCCCACACTATCCAAATTCTTTACCATACTTTCAAAAATGTATTTTGAAAAGTTGAACTTCTGGTTTGTAGCTAAACGGATAATTGCAGAAGCCATGGTGCTACTAAACTCATTCCATGCAGTAGTCTTAGAACTTAGGCATTGTAGAATAGTATGAATAAGGAATTTCCATTGTGGGGAAAAGAATGCCTTATTGAAAGTAAGCTTCTATGAAATTTTTTCATACCCCATTAATGTAAGTTGTTCAAAGATGGTAGCATTGGGTAGACAATCAACACCTTAAGCATCTTCTAGTTGAAGATCTCTTCTTACAATCGATTCAGTAACGATGACAGATCTTTCATCCAATTTGACCCACTATCACGACTAGGCTGTAACTGTACTTCCCTATTAACAGTTTTAGCCTTGACAGTAGCCCATAATTGTTCAATGCATGAAGTATATATTGTAGGATTGATCGTTAGTGCATACTTTATAGTGTGTGCATTAAGAAAATCCACAATCTGCTCAAACCCTTCACTTTCATCGGGTTTAGCCAAAAATGCGACCAGGTATAGAGTAATCACAAACTTTTAAGGTCTGTCACTAGTGTTGGGTTTTGATTGATGAATGATGAATAGAGTTAGGTTTGTGATTAGAGAGTATATGAGTGAAATGACAATCGATTAAATGAGAGATTGAAACCCTTAATCGAAGTATTTATGAAAATACCCTCAACATCATTATCTTTCAACTAGCAGTAGTAACCCAGCAGTAGTAAGTTATGCCTAGCAGCATTAACTTTCACCAGCAGTAGTAAGTTATGCCTAGCAGCATTAACTTTTACCAGCAGTATTAAGTTTATGCCTAGCAGCATTAACTTTGAGTCACCAGCATTAACTCCAATTCCATTCCAAACACTCTGTCTGTTTTTATTCCACACATCTCTCTTTTTGTTTTTATTCTCACCAACTCTCTCAATTCTTTTTCTCACCAAAACTCTCTGTCTATTTTCTCTAATAACCAGCTTTTCCATTATCAATCTAACACTTTTCTTTGCTTTTTCTGCAAAATGTTAGTCCAAAAACCAAGAAAACACAAGCCATAGCCATTTTCACAATTATCACAGTATTAATTATACCTAACAGTATTAAGTATAACTAACAGTATTAACTCAGCAGTATTAAGTATAACCAGCAGCACTAATTATACTTAGCAGCAGAAACTTTTAATGACATGAATAACAGTACTAATTCATACAAAACTCTACAAAAACATAAAGAGATAAAGATTTTAAGGATTTACAATTTCCAATACTAGCAATTAAATAAGAAACCCCACTTACATCAAAAGCTTTTGTATAGTCACATGACAACAATTCTTGTCAGTAGAATTTTGACCATTTTGAATCAACTTCGTTTCATTTTCAATCCCTAATAAAATGATTCTGAATCTCTATATGCTTGTTTTTGAATAAAAAACAGATTTATTAATTATGCAAATATTATTGTTAATGTTAATAACGATCTTGATGGCATAAAATTATACCCATAATCAAGTAGTTGATTCTGAATCCAAAGCACTTGTCCACAGCAACTTGAAGCAGCCACATATTCAGCTTTTGTTGTGGAATTTGCAACCACTGTCTGTTTCTTGCACTGCCATGATATTAATCTACATCCAAGGAATTGACAACCTCCTGTTGTAGACTTCCTATCCAAGCTTGCTCCAGAATAATCACTATCAGTGTATGCTACCAAATCAAAAAGAGAATCTTTTGGATACCAAAGACCCAATTTTGATTGACCTTTTAAGTACCTAAAAATCCTTTTCACAACATGAAGATGTGAAACCTTTGGATAGACTTGGTATCTAGCACAATCACACACTGCAAACATGATGTCAGGTCTTGAAGATGTAAGATACACCAATGAACCCAATTCATTGAGAACCTAAACATATGCACATCCACATCTTCACCATCTTCATCCTTGATCAAAAAAGGCTTTTTAATTTCTATGTATTGTTTGCTTGCAGTCTTTGACTCTGTAAAATGCCAAATTTCTTTAGAATTTCACCAACATATTTATCTTGACTAATAAATATGCCATCCTTCTTCTGCTGCACTTGTAATCCCAAAAAGAATATAAGTTCTCCCATATAACTCATATAAAATTTCGCATGCATACAACTTTTCAAAATGCATTGCATAGCCTTCTTCGTATGAACCAAAAAAAGAATATCATCCACATAAACTTAGGCCAGTAAAATATCACCTTTGTACCTTTTGATGAATAAGATTTTGTCAATTTTCCCTCTTTGAAACTCATTGTCCAACAGATATATTGACAAGGTTTCATACCAAGCTCTAGGAGCTTGATGTAGTCCATATAGTGCTTTTTTTTAAACTTATAATACTCTATCAGAAGTTTGATCTTCAAATCCCTGGGGTGACATACAACACCTCTTCGTACAATCTTCCCATAAAGAAAATCACTTTTTACATCCATTTGATACACCATAAAATCTTTAAATGAAGCATAAGCTAAAAATAGCCTAATTGCTTCAATTCTTGCAACAGGAGCAAAAACTTCATCATAGTCAATCCCTTCTTCTTGTGTGTACCCTTGAGCAACCAATCTTGCTTTATTTCTTATCACAGTTACTCTTTCATCCTTTTTATTCATGAAACCCATTTAGTGCCTATAGCCCTTTTTCCATTCGGTAAATCCACCAAAGTCCAAACTTCTTGTAACTTAATTGTTATGAAGCTCTTCTTAGGAATAGCCACTATCCAACTTGGATCCTTCAATGCATGAATTATCTTTTTGGGTTCTTCCTGTGATAAAAAGCAAGCAAACAAGCAATTTTAAAGGTCTTTATGGTTTGTTCTTTGTTGAATATACTAACAAACCCATGCTCCTCCAAATTATTTGACATGTTTCTTGTTTGTGTAGCTGATTGAAAATCTCCAATCACTTGATTGAGAGATGAATTTTATGAATATCTTGAAGTTAGACTAGCCTGACAGGATTTGTATGTTACCAAATTGTTCAGTGTCAGCCTCTTGCAACCAACAACTTCATTATCTCTTGAGAGGTCAAATATGCTTATATCTTCCAAAGCAGGCATATTTGGATCATCTGGAAGTTCAATGCTTGTTTTTCCACCAACAACATTAACTTCATTTGTGCTAGCAGCATTAACATTGTTAGTGCTGTTAACATTATCATCCTTCTCTTATCAATACATTCACATAATTTCTTGGAGCTTCATCAACCTTCATCTCATCATCACCTGATGGTTTAATCCACATTCATGAGAACTCTTTAGATCTAGGAAAATGGTAATACAGTAAGCCATAATGGTAGCACCAATGTAATTTTTGACATGTTTTGTCTCTTTTCTGGAGCTTTACTTAACTGCATTATCACTTGCATTTGTGTACCTGAAAAACCATTAGATTGTGTACCTACAACAAATGGCATTATAATCATTGTTCTTTGATATTGCATCGAATATCAAATAGCCAATCTGGTCCACTACCTACAACATTAGGTGTATTCTCACTAAACCTAATATGCAAGTTTTCTTCCACTATCTTGTTTTACTATTGAATACTCTAAAGGCTTTAGCTATTAAAAGATGTATCCAACAAAAAACCTCACATCCTTTACATCAAATTTGCCTAAGTGATTCTATGGTATTAAGATAATGGTAACAAATACTAAAATGCACTCAAAAACTTAAAGTTTGGTGTTCTACATGAAAAAGTTCATATGGGTTCTTGATAAGACTGGCTTAATACAACCTCATTTTGCACATATCAAACAATATTAACTGCTTCTGTCTAAAAAGTAGTTGGCAACTTAGAATCAGCTAGCATAGTCTTAGCAGCCTCAATTAGTGTCCTATTTCTCCTCTCAGCAACTCCATTTTGTTGAGGAGTTCTAGCTATACTATATTGTCTCAAAATACCCTTCATCTCACAAAACTGATTCATCTCTTGTGTTTTTTGAGCTCAATCACATTATCACAACTAATCACCTTAACTTTGCTATACTAGATTTTTCTATCCTAGTTATTAAGACCTTAAAAATGCCACAATGTCCTCACCTTAGTACCAAAAAGAAAACCCATGTAAACCTACTATAATCATTTGTGACAACTAGGCAATACATTTTCTTCATAAGGCTTTTTACAAATGTTGGACCAAACAAGTCCCTTATGCAATAAATGTAAATGGAAGACTGATTGATTTCATTTGTTTTAGACAAACAAGAGGCATAATGCTACTTTCCCTTTTGACAAGCAATACAAGTTTGATCATTTTCAAAAAGTTTGGAAGGTAAACCTCTTACAAGATTTCCCTTAACCAATTTATTATGGAGTTTTAAATTTAAGTACCTAGTCCTTCTATGCTCAATTAGATTCATCAGATTGGGCTTTTCAAAAAGGAAGAGTATAACACTAATTTTAGGAACTATGTTCTTTAAATCAACACTATACATATTGATTCCTATTCTAGGAACTCTAAGTAAAACATACTTCTCATTAATTGCACTTAAAGTTTTGGAGATAAACAATACATTCATTGTCATTAGAAAAGATAACCACTATTTTTTATAGATCCACACATTTGATTGCGACACACTAAGAGATTAAACTTTAACTCTCTCACAAAATACACATTTTCAAAATCTAAATTACCAGTTTTAATGGTACATTTTCTTGTGATTTTCCCTCCTTTGGGGTTCCCTCCAAAAGCAACATATCCTCCATCTATCTCTTCATAGTCTGTAAGATAGGACATGTTCCCCAGACATGTGCTTTGATGTCATCTAATACATTCACTCCTTTTATCCAATAAATCCATTTGCGTGTATTGCCCTGCACATTAGATAAGAAAATCATTTTCTTTTGGGCCCCAAGCCAACACTGACTATATATCTGCCTTGAGCATCAAATAATCAAACTTCTTTATGTTGATTGCGATTGCCTGTTATGTTTAGAAACATGAGTTCTAAACTTCAACTACTGAGCCTTAACATCATTAACATTATTTCCTTTAACACATTAACTACTACTTTGGCCTAGTCATATTAACGACTGCTTTTTGGCCTAACAGTTTAACAATTTTAATCCTTACACAGGTATTAACCCTCTGATTAAAATTATTGTTTTAAAATGCTGTTATCTTATAAATGGCCTCTTAACAGTTGAAGTGTGTTTTTAAGAAAGATAGACATTGACTACCAACATTCATTGTTGTTTTTCGAGAGAGCATAGTTAACTTGATACTGTCTGTTTTTGAAATAATTTTTCTAAGCAGTATTAATGCGTATACTAACCAGACTTCATTATTACTAGCTCTTGGAACCAATGATCTATTTAAGTACAGGGTAGTTTTTCAACCCCACTGGAGGCCCACTCCCACGCAAAGTTTTGATAGTTCACCTTTGAAGCATTGTTTACCAAATAGTTTACCATCCTTTGATTTTTGAAACTTTTTTGATGGTAAATGCAATCAACTGCAAATGATCAAAACTTCCACACACATAACAGCCTTAATTAAAATCTCAAAATTACTTCCTAGTCTTTAAGACATCATATTGTTCTAATTTCTTTGATTGCCTCTTGGACTGTGAGTGTTTTTCCTATGTTTCTCAACTTGTTTAACAATTTTCCTAGCAGTTTTCTTTTGTTGCTTAGGTTTGATAAATTCTATCTTAGCAATACTAGGCTTAACTATTTTCTTCTCAGTATTAGTTTGAGGCACATCTTTCTTCCTCACTATCGACACCAATCTTCAATAAATGGGGAATAATCAAACTTCCTACTACCTTATACACTTTCTTCATCAGATTTTCTGGTTCTCAAGTAGCAGGCTTAAATTAAGAAACTCATCTAAACCATAAAAACAAGTCTGGTGTGAAGGCATGTAAGACTTTTCCTAGTGTAGGGAGGTGAAACTGCATTATATCATAAGCCTTTTCTTGCAATTATCAATAATCTGACACTCTATGAGCTGTGTCAAAACTTTAAGATTCATTTTTCAAATTATATTTTACCATTAAATTGAATGGCTATATATTTTCCCATTTTGAGCTATTTCTAGCTTCTTTTTGAGCTCTCTGATAGCTATATCTTACATTCAATTCAGAATTTTAAATGACCTTTAATATCTTGTGAATAAATAGACTTATTTAACAAATAAACTTCCAGTTTCTCTTCTACTGACTCTAATCCTGACTTGTAACCTAGAACCAATTTACTCGATGTACTTAAAATCTTTATGATAGTTTGATGCATATTAAGATGAAAGTAGTTATTATTAGTTTTGACACACAAGATTTTTGAATAATTTGATTGTTAGATACCACTATAGTACAAACTAAAGGATTAGTAAGCCATGATTGCATCAATAATCCTACCCTGCCTGATCACTCCATCATACCCACCAAGACCTCACATGACACCACAGCTGTGGAAGTGGAATGTTTCCACAGGTATATTCCTTCTAGTACTTTCCATGTTCTGTATCTTGATTCCTATAGCATTGCATTCCCTACAAATGTCCCCATCTTGTGGCAGTTGTAGCTCTCCAATTTTGGACTTTCAAAGTTAGATATTCATCATGTTAGCAATTGACTGTAAGCCTCTTTCCAATATTCATCAAGAAATCTTCAAGCCGTCATAGTCAACAAGGCCATTTGTCCATCTCAAATCCCATCTCTTCAATTGGATCATCTGGATGAATTTGTTATAAAGTCCTCAGTAACAAGTTAATGACTATTTGGTTGACTACCAAGAATGCATAAATAACAACACTACTCAAGTTACAACATTTGAAAGTTTCACCAGTATTAAAACTTAAGTGCTAGGTATCTAGAACTCCATAAGCATATTAAACTACTATCATTACAGGTGCCAGAGTTGTTATTTTACGAGGACACAAAAGCCATGTTTTGTGTAGCGTAAATTTGAGCTAGACGTCCCTTGACTCTGGTTATCTACACCTTTAGTTGTTATAGAGGTCATCCAAGATCATTGTTTCTAACGTAGCTTTTAAATTCTCCCATAACAAAGCATGTGTGTATCCACTCAGATGACAAGCTATCCTTAATAGCTTCTGGTTTCACATCTTTCTTGTGAATTCGTTTCACTAAATTCTCCAACTGACACACTAAGCTTTTAGCTCTTATTAAAGATTTGATCAAGCATCCTCAGAGCTTAGAGCAGTGAGTTAATCCATACGTTCAACAGTTAAAAAGATTTCTTTGGGTCTTCTTAGTAACTGCATTCCACCAAATCTCATTTCTACAGCTCCAATATAGCTTAGCATCCTTAATGGATTAAAACTTTCATTGAATGTTCATTATAATGCCCATCATTAAGGACTTTTGCCTCCACCTTTAGTCTTTTTTCTAGCCTTCTCTCTTCAACGTTGTAGGAGGTAATTTACTATCTCAACACCTTCCCAACTGTTGTTTTTGGTTCAGTTTTTCCAATTCTCTAATGACTGATCCCATAATGCAATAATCAATCATCTAGCTGTAGTAGTTTTGATCCTCATCCTCCATAAATCAAAACTTCACCGCTTTGACATAGGACCTTTGATTGCGCCACCATGTGGTACAGAGTCTTGATCCCAATCTCTAGCAAGAGTTTTCTTAAGTACCAAGCTCTGATACCACTGTTGTCCCAGGAGTAGATACCTCTTGTTGGATCCTACTTTATTAGATCAAGATTCCTTAAGGATTGTTTAAAGGTTTGAGTTATATCAGATATATCTCTTAACACAACTATAGTAGAAACTTTGTTATGATGATTATATAATATTCAGAATACTAATCTTTAATATTGAGAAGAATTCATAATGAAACAGTAAAACAAAATGTGAAATACAACAAACAATAAAAGCTCTAATATATGAAGAAAATATGAATACTCTCCTATATTAGGGTTACACAAACCTTAGAAGTATAACGATATCAAACAAAAAGAATTCTAAGAGGCAAACTCAATGCATAGGACCTCCTTTTATACACCAAAGAGTCTAGTTTAATTTTACAATATCTTCCTGAGACTTAGAATATCACTATGATCATACTATAAATAACTAATACTTATCACGTACGTAATCTTGCCGAATCCACTCAATCTATATCCTTTCTTCTGTCATTATCCATATCTCTAACATTATAAACTCTATGAGCGCTTAATCTTTGAGCAAAAGAAACTTATACGACCACATCCATTAACTTGTACAAAGCAATAGTAACAACTAAAAACCTTTTTATAAAGAATCTTTTTCTTCAATCTTCCCTATCATGTACAATATATACAAACCAGTAGTAACTGTGAACTAGCATTACTAACATTATACAGCAGCACTAACTACTTAGCATATTTTTCATTAAAGTTAATAAACAACACTAACTTTAGCTTAGCAGCAGTAACACAAACCTTAGCATCAGTAACTCTAAGATCATCATGAAGTCTTTTAATCCCAACAATGACTATCAATAAATACTAGTAAGTTAATTTACATTTAATAATCATAAATAAATTCAACAACCAATAAGTACATTACATTTAATATGTGTTATATGAGAAAACTGCTCGACCGTCGTCTATTTGACTGGCAACTGCTCAACCTTAAAGTTGGTTTGATGGTGACTATCAATAAGTACTAGTAAGTTAATTACATTTAATAATCATAAATAAATTCAACAACCAATAACACTTTACATTTGATATGTGTTATATGAGATAATTGCTCGACCGTCGTCTACTTGACTGGCAACTGCTCAACCTTAAAGTTGGTTTAATGGTGACAATCAATAAACACTAGTAAGTTAATTTATATTTAATAATCATAAATAAATTCAACATGCAATAAGTACTTTACATTTAATATGTGTTCTATGAGACAATTGCTTGACCGTCGTCTACTCGACTAACAACTGCTCAACCTTTAAGTTTGTTTGATGGTGACTATCATAAATACAAGTAAGTTAATTTATATTTAATAATCATAAATAAATTCAACAATCAATAAGTACTTTACATATAATTTAATATGTGTTATATGAGACTACTACTCGACCGTTGTCTACTCGACTGACAACTACTCAACCTTCAAATTGGTTTGATGGTGACTATTAATAAATACTAGTAATTAAATGTATTTTAAACATAAATTAATTTCTTTACAACTTCCTTATACTATCATTGTATATATAATAACTAATTAACCCTGAAATCTACCTATCCAAATATATTTTGTTGGGTATTTTTAGTTTTTACCCAATATATCTTCTTAAAACACAGATTCTACAAGATGTGGCGATCTTGTGTTTGAAGAGTTTGTGTATGTTCTTTTAATATTTTATTTGACTATTAAATATTTAGTGTTTCTTTAATGTTAATTGGTTTTTTTAATTATTTTTTTTGCAGGAATTTATATTCAAGTGATGAACTGTGTTTGATGTTTTCTATAATAGTTGTTTCTTTTACTATCATTTAAAGTATGCTGGTGGAGAAATTTTAGAATTAAAGTTATCTAGGTCTAAAATGTTGTTGTATTCTTAAATGTGTGATTTGTTGGTGGATAAATTAATAGAGGATATTTGGAATTGGTTTTATTGTATAAAAAATTGTAACCTAGAACAAGGTTTGACTATTGTTAAAAATGATAGGTATGTGAAAAAAATATACGAGATGGCTAAGTTGCATGGTCTACTAGAGGTGTATGTTGCCCATATTCCTCAAGTAACCCTAGTTGACCTCAATACTTGGAACTCACGAAAAGAAAAAGAAGGCCGTTGATTCTATGTCGTTGGAAGAGTTGATTGCATGGGAAAAAGAAGAGACTCAATCACCATATTACCTAAGATCTCCTCATCTTAAGCCTAAAAGTGCAGTTACACAATTTAAAGAGAAGGCGCTTTTAGACGACTTTGAGGCTGTGGAAAACTGTTGTGTTGAAGGTGAGGGTTTGGGATCATCAAGCTCTAATTTCCCATAACTTCTTTTTATTGTACTTGTATTAGGTATGTTGGGATCATTTCGTTCTAATTTTGTTTGACTTGTTATGGTTCTATTTTTGTGTTATAACTAGTTATTTACATTTTCCATAAGGAATCCTAAAGACTAATATGAAGAAGATTTGTTATATTATATGGATATCAAAATATTGCTATATGCATAACACAATACATAAGTTCAGACTTAGAGACTAACATAACCAAACATAAATATTCACCTAGCTACTCGACTTATATTTGCTCAACTGGTATTTAATATTCACATTTCTACAACAAATTTATTACTCATAAATATTCACCTAACATAAATT